>CABFVX010004166.1:58459-70692 GCA_902151425.1 Timema shepardi | reverse complement strand
GGTAGTACGTCTCTTGGCAATTTACTTGGTGATGTTAGGTTAGGTGGGGAGTCATTGTACAATACAAGGCTTGTATTGTTACACTTTGAATGATCCATTGTAGTGTGCTGCAGTGCTCATTAGTTTGAATGGCGTACCATTTCCTTTGCCGTAAAAGACCCAAACGCTGTCACAGCTTGTGAAGCTAAGAAATCGTATCAGAGCTTTCATGAAATCATCATTGTTGCAGCCATCTGATAGTTTAGGGCTGTGCTTTCCAACAACAACACTTTGAAGGGAAACAATCCAATCGTTTGCTTGCTTGCCCACTCTCACATAAACTTGGCATTTAATTTGTTGAATGAAATTTAGTAGTATGATTAGGACATTAGTGTCATCAGCATGAACAGCAACTGCAGGGATGTTGCTTTCTCCAACATGTGCAGCAAGTAAGGATAGCCTTGTGTCGGTCTTTTTGTGGTCACAAGCAAATTCTGTAAACTTTGTCGCTTCAGTAGAAGTTACTTTCCAGCACTTATCTTCATCATCATTGAACATAACTCTACTCTGTAGTTTGCTTTGATATATGGGTGTTCTCCACAAATCAATTAGAAACTTAATGAGGTTAGCCTTGTTTGAATTAGGCCTAGCTGTAAGGAACTGTGGCCAAGACTTAATTTTGAAGCCTCCTTTGATATTTGCATCAAAAGCAGGTTTAGTATTATCCTTCTGGTGATCTCTCTCGAAGACTTTAATCGAGTTAGTTTTGTACAAATCAAAACCTCTATTGATTCTGTTTCCTGGGCTCTGGAGTAACTTTAGGAAGATTGTCTCACCAATAGAAATTGTACAATATGTTGTGCATATCAGTAGTTATTACACATAATCATTATTACATTTCATGTATTACTCTAGGTAATTCAATTTGGTGGATTTTAAGCATATTAACATTGCGTGATGCATTTAAAACTTATAATAGTGGGATATTATTCAGGTTTGACCTTCATTAGGGCTTTTATCATGGGTTCAAACTTAAAAATGAACTGAACCTTATGTGAAGAGAATTTATAGCTAAACAAATTATGTACAAACTTTTTTTTAAATTTATGTTTAGTAAAGAAGGGAAAAAAGTGCGTCATTTAAAAAAATATCAAAAAAGATGAGAAAGCTACCAATTTCAATTTCTGGGTTATCGTATTCGTAATCTACACAAAAAACCGAATAAAATTATACTTCACACGTCTTTACCGCCAAAATGGTACTATTTTTTCCCCTAGCTGATAGACTAAATAAGTTTGCAACGCACGTACTTACAAAATTTAAAGCAAATAAGCTTAAACACTTATTTGCGTCTACAAACAAGGTTACAATAATTAATTATAAAGCATGGTGCCATTGAAGACAACCTGCGCCTGCACGAGGTCTACAGTGTTGCCAACTTAAGCGTTTGGTGTACTTTAAATATTTACGGTGAAGAGTGTGCCATGAACTAAAAGTGCGAACCAATAGAGTACTGTTATTAAAATAATTAAATATACATGTGACGCTTTTTTATGCTTTTTTCATATTTAGTTTCGTTGACGATATTGAAAATTCTATTTTCTTGTCAAAGTACTGATACAGTTAAGTTAACCTATTTTTGTAATTGTGTATGTTTTAGCACAACATATATCTAATTTGTAGGAATGAGGGGGATAGTTAGATAAAATGCATTCACATATTAGTGTTAATAATAAATTCACCGTAATAAATTACCCTCATTGTACTTGATCGAGATTTGAACCTCGAAATTCTTGTCTATGGTAATCCAATATTTGCCGGATGGTTGCCTCAGTGAGTGTAAAATTACACCTTAAAATAAAGGGTAAAATATATGAGCCCTAAACAAATGTGCGCTATAAAAATAAATGTCTCAAAATCTCGTTGTTAGGGATCGTTTTTATGGATCATAATGAATGAAACGAAACGAAACAAAACAATGAATAGATAGATCAGAATGAATGAAACGAAACAATTAATAGATGGATCAGATGGAATGTAAACTAAACAATTAACAGGGTTGATACACACCTGGAAACAGGTAAGACCTGACGAAGTCAGGGGGTTCTGAAATCTAAAATATGTCTCAGGACTACATAGTAATCCGAATGCCGTAGGAAGGACCTTATTTGAAAATTTAAAAAGTTAAATATACTGTCATATACAGGGTCATTGAAAAATATGTCAGGGATTCCATAATAGAATAACTATGGAAATAAATGAATAATATATAGCAATCTAAATAATTGAAAGAAGAAAACTGGTGGTGTTGCCACACCGTTCTCAGCAAAAATCACGTTAATCGGTCAAACGTTTCTGAAGATATTTAACTAGAGAATCCCAGACAATTTTATCAAAGACTCTATATGTATTCTTAAGCAATCACTTTTGATCAATTTGGCTAAGTCCTACAGCTATAAGTGTTTGCTTAACTATATTTGATTTGTACTTATAATAAAAAGTTGTTCATTGGTGGGCTGACTGAAGGGTAGGGTTATTTAATGGGGAATGCAACTATAGTTAAAGGCTGTTATTTGCCGATCCAACTATATTAATCGGCTATTTCATTGACGATCCAACAGCAGTGAAAATCTATTCCGTGGTGTATTGAAAGGATATACCAATGGAGATTCGACTATAGTGGAAGGCTATTCCATCGGCAATCAGATTATAGTTAAAGGCTATTCTATGGTTATATCATATTGCAAACAAAAATTTTAAACACTGGGTTTTATCTTCTTAATGTTTTATCCAACCATGAGGCAAGGGGGATCGAATGGATGGATTATTTTAGAGGGAATTTACATAGTGTAATTTGATCAATGATGACCCCACCAGCCTCTACATAGTGTCGAGCTCACTAACCTATGACCCGCCTCGGTGGCCTAGTTAGCTAACGTGCTAGTCGTGTTCAGCTAGATTGACGAGGACGGGGAGATAAAGGTTCAAATCTCGGTCGGGGGAACTGCGGGTGGTTTTCCATAAATGGTTTTCCACTATCTTTCCACGCAAATGCCGTTTCACTTCCTCTAAATTCAACCTTTCCAATTCTTAATTTATTAATGTAATTAGTACTTAAACTATAACCCGAACGGGTAATAAGACGTGGTGCTAAATAAAAAAACTAACCTATGGTCAATCATACCTAAATTACCCGTAATGCTTAAGATAATTTAAAAGTGAGGAATACGCGAACATCTATTTAATATTTTTCTTAAATTGAACTTTAGGTTTGTATGGATTAAAAAGCATTTTCAATAGCAATTAAATATTTGGAATTAAATACTAACTATAACAGTTATTGTTCTAAATATAGATCTTCATTTCCTTAAATAATGATTTTTAACTAGCTGCCTTAATACCTATATATATATATATATATGTTTTATTATCTTACTTTTAGTTCTACTTGCTGCAAATAAAAAAAGTAGTAAATTTTGTTCCGTAAGTTTAGTTTCTGTTCGTAGTATGTTCATATATTGATCTAATGGTCTCAGGTTCGATTCCTAACAGAACCAAAACGGTAGAAAGTTACTTTTTCATGTTTATCCACCTCGCAAAAATGTTTTGTCATTTTAACAAGTGGCCTCTATAGATTTCACTTGTCAACATGACAAATCCTTTTTTAGGTGGATGCTATCAATAATAGACTAGTATTGTTACACGGAATTTTAGTTAAAAACAATTATTGTGTTATAAACTCATTGATAAACAAATAAAATACTAGCGAAGAAACCGAAATCCGACTGAATAAACAAGTAAAAAGTTATGTCTGCTAAGAGATAGTGGGTTGCAATAGGACACACACATTAAGCAGTCGAAGAAAGATGGTAATGGTGTGTGCCTGGCGGTCGTTGACTTGACGTGTTTTGCAGTTTGTAAAGAAGGAGACAGAAAGGCGGGGTAAAAAACAGGTGGATGTTACAAGAGGACTAGAATCACACAGAGCGCCGCGAGGAATTGCCAATTTATTTATTTAAATTGTAGTTAGTGCGTCAAAAGTATGTCCTGTGCGTCCCATAGCAGGTGGTTTTGTCAAGTCCATGATTTTTTTTAAAAAAAGTATATGAGCAGAATTACTGAAATGTAGTTGTTTTTTATCATTATTAAAATGCATCAGTAATAAAACAGGTTAGGATCGTGGGAACAGGAGTGTTAATTTTAAGGATATGCACCAGTATTTGATTGGAGAGAATTTTGTAAATTTAATTGAGGAAAACACATCTCAGGGTGTATTCCATTTAACTTAGAAGGTAGCAAGTTTACCTTGACGGTTTATACTGTGGTGTGACTTATACGATAGGGCCATTGTGTAATACATTAAGTTAAAACCTTTCAAGGTGTATGTAGTGCACATCTGCCTTAGAGTCGAACATTGTCCTCCCGGGTCATTGTCTAGAGCAGCGATTTTCAATTTTTTACAACTCACAGTGCATTGAAATTGTCAAGGCACAACATTAATGTTTTTAAGGCAAGGTACCATCGTTAAAATAACGAGCATTAATATTTTGTTTAAAATTTTAATAATCGTGTTATTTATAAAATAATTATGGTGGTGATCATGGATTTAAAAAGATTTATTTCTTAAAAATTGTTCTCGCTTTATTTTGTTTTGATCTTCCCCCAAACTCCTACGGCACACCGGTTTAAAAACGCTGGTATAGATCACTCGGCTATCATTGCGGGTAATAAGTTTAGTAAAATACCTCTAAACGGGATCGAACCAATATTCGCTTGCTTTAGTCGGTCTTCCTAGCTCCCGGGCAAGGAGAAAGTTCACATCACTCTAAAATTCAATGTACAAATATATATATATATATATATATATATATATATCCTCCATCACCCACACCAAACTCTTCACATGATATATATCTCATGATTTGAAGAGTTTGGTGTGGGTGATATATATATATATATATATAAACCATTATGTGACGAGTTTGGTGTGGGTGATGGAGGAGAATGTATTTGAGGGAGGGGCGAGGGGGTCGAGTTTAGACCTTGCCAAAACTCTTGGAAACATTCCTGTGATGTCAGTCTCGATAAAAAAAACGTACAGCGACGTGAAGACTGGTTTGACTTACTTCCACTATAAACTGTGTCGGAGATAACTCTCGATTAGTTTAATGCCCTTAGATAAGTTCGGTAACTTTTTTACTTTATAAGTTCCTGTCTGAGTTTTTGATTCTCGAAAGAGTCTACCATTAAACTATTTATCGTTGCGTAATCGGTCTAGTTGTGTTTCACCTAGAATGAAACTTAAATGGATTCATGCTTTGACAATCAGTAGTAGCTAGTTTAAAAATAAACTACATCAATTATCCATCATAAGCTTTAGTAATATTTTACTGTAGTGTTCATCACGTGCTTTATAAAATAATATCATATCAGAACACGGCTTACACGCTAACTTTTCCATCATCGGCAAGACGAGAACGATGCCTTTGTTCGCATGATCAGCGATGCATTTTTTTATGAAAACATTTTAGTGAGTACAAAGTATATGTTTAAAGATTATTTTATTTTTGCTTCTTTAGGTTTTTAGATTTAGTCAACATGATTCTCCAATTTCCTCCTCACGTCACTTTCGTCCAAAGCGACGGTCGATTGAATGGTTTATTGTCAATAGTTCAATATTGACGCACGTTAGAAAAGGTAGCACCGAGCATTGGTTGAAAATTTCAGCCGACTGCTCGCTTGTTAACATAACAAAACAAAAAACCACATAATCAATTTTTTCCTTCTTTGGATTCCTTAACATTATGATTTGGGTAGTTTCAATAAAGGCGGATGCTTAATATATTTATATCTTATATTTTTAAAAGTAGCTTAGCACTCAACTAACATATGTACGTACGCCTTACACTTTAACTCAATCTAAAATCTTAATCTATAAAATATAATTTGATAGGTCCATTTCCAGTAGTTTAAATTACGATAAAACGGTTGAACCTATTTTGACAAACATATTCGTATTTTAAAAATTAGGGGTTTAGGAAATCGGTCAAAATAGTATCTTCCAACGAAGCCTTGATTTCATTAACGATTTTCCAGTTCTCCTGCTCTGCTCTGTGTGCAGTAATTTGAACATTCATTCTTTGTTTATACAAACCATTGAATCATTGATTTGTGTGTGATTGTATATCGGTAAATAAATATTCTATCTTTGTCTAAAAATAATGAGAGATCAATTCTTGCTTAATTAGTATCTGCAACAACAACAACAACAACAACAAAATGTATGGCAAAACTTCGCGTTTACCAAAAAAAGTTGATTAGAAATGTCATTTTGTTTGCATTATTTCATTTTTATTTTTATTCTTTATCTTTAAATACTCGCCGGTCACAAAATGGCCATTATAATAGCCGGTCCTAACACATCCTTCACCAATATTCTTTGATTGAGCAAATTAATTTTCTATACTGAGGTAACATTTTAAAAAATCAGAATGTTGTTTTTGTTCATTAACAATCATTTCAACAAAATCGACCATAGTAAAAGTTTAAGTAGTCAATTTCACGATAAGATTTTATTTGGTATAAAATACATGTTAATTGGTTTTATCTGTATAATCAATATTAATAATATTCCACTAAAAAATACGCTAGCAAAACTAATATAAATTGCATAATTCACTGCACAATCTCTTAGTATATTTATATTCAGGCAAATCTATATAAACATATTCAATCCCAGGACCACATTTGTTTTATCAATGTTAAATGTTATTAAAACACAAGTGACTATATTAGCTTCTGAAATCACACTTATTATATATTCCGAATCACTCGTACAAGGCCTGTTTTCCCACCAAGGTAAGATAAAACTTGAATCGTTTCAAGAATTGATCTAACTTATCTAATGGGAGTATAGTGGTCGCATATAGTGTTTGGCGCAATTCCTAAGTGACCTAGAGCGTGGTCAATATCACCTTTATTGTTAGCTAGGTTGTTAGAACACGTAAACCACTACCCCCAACAGTGAGAGCTGAGAGGTTGGCTAGAAGCCGCAAATACCAGTTTTCTCCTCTGGTCTGCAGGTCGCGACTGACGTAACTTAACTACAAGTGATCAAGTCAGTCCTTGGTGAATTTATAAACATTAGTGACTAGGCAAGGCATCATTACACGTAGTAGTTTGCAGCGATGATTTCTGACGTCGTTTGGCAGTGCTGCGAGCGGCCATATCTGAGGTACCTATTACACACACGATTCTTTCTGACGAGCTCATTGGAGAGAGGAGAGAATTTTGTTATTTTTCACCCTTATTTTTTCTAGCTTATTTCATGTCTCGTAAACAACAAGAGGATGAAGATTTTCTTCCTTTGAACGGTTTCTACCAAAGTTTGAAATTTCATAGTAATGAAAAACTCATAAATAATCTTGTGCTGAGGAAAAATGTAGCGTAAAAACGGGACACCTTGCCACTAACTTGGACGATCATGCCTAATGATTGCTAATGATTTCCAGAATTGACTACGTATGAATGAAGACGCCTACAAGGATATTTTGTATATCGTGTTTTGGTGGTTGACCAAGCTAAATACTCTTATGAAAAAGTATATCTTCTTCACAAGAGAAGCTAAGTGTTGAGGCCGCATTATACGTAGTAGGTGCAGTTGGTTGCCAAATTCAAAAATTCAAAGCAGAATAACTATTTTGTGATGCCCGTGTGATTTTTTGAAAGGTGGTGGACTAACTGAACTAAATCTATTTCAAACTTACCTCTCCGATTACAAAATCACAGTGTTCCGGGAACGTCGGGGAAGGTAAGTCTCTTATGAGGAGCTTAGTCCTCCCAAACATTCCTTTAAGGGCTACTTGGATTTACACTTTCACGACAATAAGTAAAACTATTTTGATCTCCTCACATCCCTAACAGCCGCCTTTAAGTGTGGGTACCTTTACCGTAAGTGCCACTTACTATTTATCATGAAAACAGACACAAATGCGTGTACTCGTGCAAAAATTGATAAACTAAAGTGGTCTGCAGCGGAGGTCAATCTGTTGCTTTTAAAGATTGTGGACGGTGGCTCGTTAACCATACGTGTTACGATAACCACAAACGTCCTGGTTTCTCCGGTGAGTCAAATCGTCCTTTTGGTCATTTCTGCTACATAAAACATGTTCAAACTAAACCTATCTTTGAGAAGAGCAAATTTATGTTTGTTTTCTATGATTATGAATGCAGACAAGAAACTCTTCTTGAAGGTGTGGCTAGCACTTACTTTCACGAGCTCGATATGTGTGTCATGCAGACGTGTTACAAGTCTTATCTTCATATTAATGACATTGGTCATGATTGCATTGATTGCATGGGCTATAGGACTGTCATATTCAAAGGTGATGTCACATTGGCTCAATTTATTTTACACCAGTATTGATTAAATAAATTTAAAGAGTTCATCCTCATTGAACACAACGCCAAAGGGTACGATTCAAAATGTATACTTGTAAATTATATATACTTGAGGTGAAGAAATGAACTACATAACTAATCATGAACGGTGGGAACTAAATGTATATGCGTTATGGCCCACTTCACTTTAATGACTCTCTGAACTTTCTATCGATGGCGTCATCCAAGATGCCCAGAATGTTTGCTTTGGATGTATCCTTGGTCAAGGGTAATTTCCCAATTTTTTTCAACAAGAAGGAAAATGAAAGGTATACGAGTTCCTTGCCACCAAAGGAGTACTACGGCATTGGTAAAATGTTTATAGAGGGATGGGAGCACTTTGTAGTGTGATATGATACGCTAGTCAAAGCAAATTATTTATTTGATTTCAAACATGAGTTGGAATAGTATTGCGTGAAAAATGTATAAATCCTACAGAATGCCTGCCCAAGGTTTAGATAAGTGTTCATTGCAAAAGCTAAGGTGGCTCCTTTCAGTTAGGCGTGTGTTATCGCACGAGTGGCCATGTTGGCTTATCGCTGGAGTCACCTTAGGGAAGATATCGTTGGTAGCATCCCCAAAATTGGCTACTGGTGTGCGGATCAACAGTTTCACGTCACCGTACAATAGCTTTGCTTGGTAGCTGCAATTTTCCATTCTTCATTTGGGCAATTACCATGAAGAGTATGTAACCAGTTGACGTTCATATGGAAATTTTAAAGCTGTAGATAACACCAACCTCTTCCAATTGTGGGATGTTATTAGCACGGGTGCCCTTTATTTTATCGTGATAGGACCTCTTCTATCAAAAACAATCGACATGAGACCACGAAGACGCATAATGAAGCAACCATGGCCTACGTGAAAGAGTTTAATAATGATGACTACAGGGTCGTCGAAATGTGAGAGTGCATGCTTAATGCGATGAAACGTACCAAAAAGGACTTGAGACAACTTTTACTCCAGCACATAGTGTACAGAAAGGGACCCCAAAGACCCAGAGACGTATTCTTTGGTGAGCCTACAAATTGCATAAATCTCTTCCACAAAGCAGACCTTTCCCGTGGATAGGCAATCAAATACTTGGACGAATGCTCATTGTATGCTTATGTTTGCAAGTAAAAAAATTACCCCATTGGACATCCTACGATTCACTTGGCACCAATTTGCCCGTCTATAGATAAAGTAGAGGGCATAGCCAAGGCTATCGTGATGCCTCCACGGGATTTATTCATGCCCATATTACTAACATGGATGCACGTTAAATTCATGTCTATTCTGTGCCGGAAATTTGAGGAAGAGAAAAACCAAGGCGAATCTCAGCAAAAACAAAAAAGAAAGATTGTTGTTTGACGAATGTCAGGGTTATTCACTAAATCTGTAAAGCCATTGACAAAGGCTACACGAAGTGTGGTAATACATTATATGTACGTCTACGATGGTCAGACACGTTCTGAAAGTTTGTTCCATGTGTACGTTCATATTTTTTGGAAAATTAAATAGGAATTGAGCGTATGACCAGAATGGTGTACCTCAAAAGAGGAAAAGTTAGCTTGGATTCAAAATTATGGGAAAAGGGAGGGCAGCTATATATTCTGCAAGGTTTTCAACTGTTTTGATAGGACTAAACATAATGTAGGAAAAGTTTGGTTCCCATCAATTCTACCAAAACAAGGTATCTATATGGTTCCAAGCAGGGACCATTCTCTGATTATTTACAGAAGTAAACTTTTTGAAAGATAGCAGTCTTACTATGATGTTTTACACTATGGCTCTAGTCTATAAGTGGTGCCATAGTGGAGACATACCTTTCAGGGTAGAATGTTCGCAACAACTTACTGTTGATAATTATTTTTAGTGACATTCAAAGCACACAACACCAGCATAAACAACTTTCCACACCATTCAATGACCACACCTAGGTGCAATTACAAACATTTCACTTTTTCCACAAAGATATGTCATACATTGAGGATTAGAGTGGAATCACTCTTACAATCCAAATAATATGCTGACTTTGGAGGGAAAACATTACCAAAACTGTCCAAACAAATTATGTAGTCACGGGCCGTTTCACCGTTACGTTTAACATTTGTATAAGTTTTATAGTATGTTAAATCATCTAGCTTTCTGGTTTCTTTGATCTTTACCTTGAGGGGAACCTACTCGTCCGATGAGAATGACTGGGCGTATTCCCTCCTTGCCTCAGTGATGACGGTGACTCTAGTGGTCGGGACACAGGTGATGTTGGGGTTGGCGGCGTTGGCTGCACTGTCCAGAAGGGTGGATAGTGATAGTTTGGACGTGGCTCAGGTAACACAGCCACAATGTCCCCTTTGCTAAAGTTGTACACAGGACGTTATGTCGCATAGGCTCGACTCCTCGATTCTTTTGAAAGGTAATAATTCCATTGTCCCTACTGTGTGATTAAGTAGAGTCGCGGAATTCATTGTAGCCTCGCTCCTGTGGTGAACCTCCAACGTGGTTAGCGTGGTTTGTAAATTACATATCTATCGTCTACAATAAAACTGTGAAGACTTTCAGTTGTCATATAAACACGTCCCGCATACGTACGATCCACAAACGTTAAATTATAATAGTTTTTCTAAGCAATTTGATATGTGGCATTGCTGATTTTCTGCTGGCTGTTTTTATTACCGTGCCGCCAATTGCTATACGCTCACGATTGTATGTGTTTGCCGAACTTTTAATTTTATCTTCCCAGTACTTTTGTTCATCCACAATATCACACATTTTGGCCGTCAGTACAACGTCCGCGATATTAATCAATTGTTGTCCAATTTCTGCTGGTTGTTGTTAATGGCTGTTGCTTCTTACCGTGTTGTTGTCTGATATACGTACGCTATTGTGGATGTCCCAAACGTTTTTAATTATTGAGTTCACGGTCCACACTAAACCTTGTCATACTTTTAGATCACTCAGCTTGAACGTCACAAACCTGCCTACTGCGTTGCTGTTGCTCCTCATAATGTTGCCATCCGTTATATATTCACAATTGTGGGGGTGCATAGTGAACATATCCACAGGTGAATAAATCCGTTTTTGCGGACTGTCCATTGCTGCTACGTTTTGTAAACGCTTATAAATACGTGACCTCACTATATATACCTCCACCATCGCTAGATGCATATGCTACTTTTATATTCGGGTTCTCAATATGATTTTGAGCTTTACCATGATTGAACTATTTTCACATCCAGGTTGGGGGTTTCAACTTGTTGAGAATATTTGTCAACCAGCACCGAATGTTCTACTTTCCTATCTGGGTTGCCATATCTCAACCAGGATGACATGCCACCAAACCGACACCGAGGGTTGAATCCCAACATAGATTCTGATGTCATCAAGACTGCGATATCAGCCATGGGCCATGGCCTAATCTTGTCTAAACAGGAGGATGGAAACGGTAATTCTCTCAATAAGGATGTAAAATGCTTGTCTCGACATATCGTGCCACCAAACCAGCGCCGGGGTTAAGTACCAAAATAGATTCTGGCGTTATCAGGACTCATTCAAAATTGGTAACGAGAACTCATTAGTAACTAGGTTTCCACGATGTACCTCTCGCTCGGTGTCAGCAAAATTATGAACCCCATCGTCCAGGCTGGCTAGTGGGTTGGGGCTTGGCCATGTCCCTTTTGGGCTAAGCCCATGAAACAATTACTAAGGTTGTCTAGTATATTGGGGTGGGCCATTTTCCTTTTGGGCTAAGTCCCTGATTCCAAACACCCACGCTGGCTAGTGGGTTGAGGGTCGGGCCATGTCCCCGACCACTATATATATATATATATATA
>CABFVX010004166.1:0-58427 GCA_902151425.1 Timema shepardi | reverse complement strand
TATATATATATATATATATATATATATATATATATATATATATTTGTCTCACCAAGAAATGAGGAAGAGGTGAGAGTCAGGGTTTGGGGGAGGTAAATATCCCATTCCATTACTGTGTTGGTTTGTTCCCCCATTAGTGATCAGGGTTCCTTAATAAGCGAATCGACAAAAAAATATGTGTTTCACCGCAAAGACTGACTTGCTTGGGCCATATTTCCCAAATTATGAGCCCCAAGTACAGTCTGTATAATGTGTTTGGGGTAGAGTCCCTAATCCATTGGGGATTGGCCCCTCAAAAATATTTGGGCTAAGCCCTTGAGCCAGTCTGTATAATAGATTGGAGATAGGGTCCCTAACTCATAGGGGAAGGTTTGGGCTATGTACCCGATATTTTTTTCGCCAGAGGAGGGTGAGGATTGGCGGGAATTGGTGGAGGTAAATACCCCAGGATGTATAAAGTAAGTCAAACAGGGGAAACAAGGTTTAACGAGAAATTAGGTGTCCATGCTCGTCGGCGGAATAGGGGATCTCAACGGTCTAGCCATACTTTTCAATTCTACCCTAAAACTCGGAATCGAAGTTAAGTGCGGTTTTATATTTAGCACCGCGTCTTACTACCCATTTGGGCTATACGCTTTAAGTACTAATTACTCTAATAGATTAGGAATTGGTAAGGTTGAGTTAGAGGAAGTGAACCCGCATTTGCGTGGAGGGAGAGTGGAATAGCATTTAGGAAAAACCACCCCCAGTTCACCCGACCGAGATTCGAACCTCGATCTTCCCGTCCTCAGCAGTCAAGCTCAACACGACAAGCGCGTTAGCGAACTACGCCACTGAGGCAGGTGCGCGCGGTTTCATAAATTATTTACTTGACAAGAGAGACATCGGGTTGATTAAAATTGTTTTTAATTTTAAAATTGTTATTTTACAATTAAGCTTCATGTTATTAAAAAAATTGTTTCACAAGTCTTAATCTCACCCTATTTAAAAAAATAAAGACTGTAGAAAACTACAGTAAAATTGCCAGGTTCGAATGGTATAATCTACCCAAGTTGTGCAGAATATCCGTGGGATGATACGGGCCGATGATAGCGAATACTGGACATAAAACGTATGATTTAAATAAATCACATATATTCTTGTCAAACAGGTCCCCTTCTCCCACCCTTCCTGGCAGCATTAAAAAAAACAGAGTCTTCAACCAGTATCGAAAAAGAGAGGAAGCATTGGCGCTCTTTTCTAAAAGTAGCGAAAATGTCGTCGCAACACTTAATCATTTCTAAATTCTAACGGAAGCATTCCTCGAGACAAAGTTTGGCAAGAAGGCGCCTCTTCTTCCGCCGTTACGCCATCCGTGCATGTTACGCCCGCCCGTCTCTCGTCTTTGAAGCAAATCCCGCGCGCCCAGTTCTATATTTCTTCTTCTTTTTGAGAAAAAATAGCCTGTCACTCATATACTCATTAGAATAAGAAGAGGCTATAAGTCTATGACATTGATCGAGTGACATGGGTTCATTATATTCAAGGTAAAGATAATATTTTACTGGCATTAGTTTTAACTTTTTTTTATATAGTTTTTCCACGATTGTGTAAAATATGTTTCGTCTTGATTAAGATGTTGTGCTGTGTGCATACACATCGCTAGCTCTTAATTATTGAATTGAGGGGGGAGGGGGTAGTGAACATTTAAATTAGAAATAAGCATTATTATGTATCAAATGGACAGCATAAATAATATAACGGAATTAAGTATTATAAAAAAAAGTTAGCTATATCATTTATGAACCGCCTCGATGGCGTAGTTAGCTAACGCACTAATAGTGTTGAGTTCGACTGCCGAGGACGGGGATATCGAAGTCCAAATCTCAGTCGAGTGTACTAAGGGTGTTTTTTCCAAATTGGTTTTCCTCTCTCCCTCCACTCAAATGTTGGTACACTTCCTCTGAATATAACCCTTCTAATCCTTAAAACCATTAGTATAATTAGTACATAAAAATATAGCCCGAACCGGTAATAAGATGCGGTGCTAATAAAAAAAATTGGCGGTACAAAGTTGGAAAGAAATTATATAAGGGAGTACGTGAGTACGTGAATAAAAATGGTTGAATGCCACTGGTTTGAAGAAAAATAACCTAATTATCAGTGAGACATTTCTGGCCATAGCTGTTTTTTGATCAAATTTATTTAATATGCACTAACCCAGTGGTCGAATAGTATAAGGCGTCACTCTCACAATCGACTAAACTGCCGATGAATGGGAAAATCGGGGCTCTAATCCCGGTCGGGTGTATTAAGAGTGGGTGACTTGGCGGTCTAGGGGTAAGGTGTCAGACTTCTGTGCTGGCGCTCGGGGTTCAATCCTCGGTCCCGGAACAGATTTATCTGATTACCAAACCCTTCCTTCACCTTCTGACAAGACATCTTGTGAATGTGGGGAATGCCAGGCCTCCACCGTGGTTCGGATTCCACGTTAAACTGTAGTTCCTTCATTTCACCTCACAATCACCCTACCATTGCACATTAGCGTAAGTGCGTATAACCCGAACGGGTAGCAAGACGCGGTGCTAGTAATAATAATAATAATATTATTATTATTAAGAGTGGTTTTTATAAATTATTTACCCTTCTCCCTTTACACAAATGCGAGAACATCTAATTTAAAGTCAATTTTCCTCATCCTTAACGCAACCCGAACAAGTAATGAGACATACCGACAAACAAACAAAAAAACACACTTTCTGAGCCAACTAATATCATTTCACGATTTACAAACTAACTTAATTCTAGAACAGTCACAATTCTCTGTCAATCAAATTCATGTTTGTGAAAGGATTAATGCCAAATTCTGAAGGGGGTGACCCCAGTTTGTGAAAGGAGTAGCTCCTATTTGTGAAAGGGGAAGCCCCAATTTCATCAAACATATATTTTTTGCTCAAGCTCAGAATAAAAATCGGAACCCTTAGGTAGATGTGCTAACAATTAAGCCAAATAGTTAGACAATAAGTCGTTAGTAACCCTGTGTCTTATGTACTAATTAGAAACATATGCCATGCTTTTTCTTTAGTTAATTTTCCTATTGTAGTTTTGTGACTTTTTTTTTTGCTATGGTGGCTGCATGTGAGGACACAATGTAAACCCAACATTTACCTTTTATTTTACGAGAGTTTGTTTTGTCTGGTTGATCTGTACCACACCATTGTTTCATTTATTCCACTATTGAAATTTGTAACGTATGTATGTCGTTTACCCTGAAAGGTGGAAAGCTTACATTAATGTTTCCGCTTTGGTGCAGTTTATATGATAGAACCATATCTGCGCCCCGTCAAGGTAATACTGTAAACTTTCACCGTTTTTTGGAGTGTATATAGTCCCAAAGTAGGTCATAATTATGTTGTACGTGACTGTATGTGTTTTTTAAAAGATTGATTTAATTTAAGTTAGCTCAAAATGAAAACTAATTCTTTATTTTGCGATAAATCGAGACTATATAGGCCAAGTAGATATAGTATACACCAATTAAGTTTACATAATAAAACCTAATCAATTACTACTGTCTCATTATTAACGTGATATTTACGTTTGGCAATTTATTTTACAAAACATCGTGAAATGTGATTTAATCATATATTTACATTAGTTGTAATGATTTAATCATATATTTACATCAGTTATAATGATTTTGTTACCACTTGAATTTTAAATAGTTTGATCAACATTCGTGCTTAAAACATAATATACTTAAAATTTGGATTTTCATTTTCATACTGATGAATTAAAGGGTGAGGTACTGGGTTCTGTATTTGTTCAAGAGTTGAGTTAGTTAAATTAATTAATCAGTTAGCCCAATCAGTTCTAAAAGTGCACCTCTTATAAAAAAAAACACTAATACTGATTTACACTAGATAATCTAAAGGGGAGTGAAACATAAATTAAATGCACCAGAACTATCCTACATAAAGGATGATAAATTAATTGTGGAAAAGTCCACCCTTATTGCAACCAACTAAGATTCAAACCTCGGCCTTCTGGTTCAAGAGTTAGGATTGGCTGCTTTCACGAAAGTTTTTTCGACATTAATTAACTATCACTACATCTTAGTGGAGGAATATGTTTGGATTTATAACGAGGCTCTTTAGAGCCATATTACAATTTTATTATCTACTAAATTAATTTCAATCCTTTTTAATATGAAAAACTTTCTATGTAGGCCTATATTATTTGAAATAGTGTTATAAACAAGAATAAGACTATTAAATGCAATTAAAAATGTTCGTTGCAAAGAAAATACTGTAAAGCGTGTTTTCTGACTAAAAAGATTAGCTCTTGGTAATGCAGTTTATTTCAACGTCACTTTATAAGCATTATTGTTTTTTTACTGGTATGAGCTGCCAGTTTTGAAAAAAAAACTCAAATTAATTTTCAGTTAAATCTAAGGTAACAATAAGCTAATTTCTTTATTTTAGGCTTTAAATACATAAAAAATACTACTGATTATTAGTATAATTTAATGACTTAATATTTTAATATAGTAAGTTCAAGTTAATGTCTCACAGATGGAAAATATTATATCAATCGACTTAAAACTCAGATTTTGTATGATATTCTAGAAAGACGAGAGAGAAATAGTCATTATCAAACTACGAGTGGTCCCGTGCTATATTGGTGAGCGTACCTATCTAACAACATAGGAGTCCCAGGTTCTATTTCCGGCTGATACCGTGGATACTTTTTCCAGGAATGAGAGCTATCCAAAAGGTCACCAAGGTCTGATTAGTTAGGCTTAACACATGACTTAGAAAACTAACCCAGCTCATCAAATATTTTATTCTTTTGTCCCCGATCTATTCCCTAAATCTGTAGAAGTCTATTTAATCAGCTTAGCCACGTGGCTATGAACATGACTTATTTATTTACCATCCCCCTCGGTGTATTGGTGGCTCTAGATGAAAAAAATGGAGGTCCACAAATTCTTAAATGTATTGGTGATTAATTAAAATTCATATGCAACATATAAATACAAAATACACACCCCAGACATAAAATACATAAATATTCGTATACACTATGGTTTAAATATTGATAGCGATATGTCGATACTGTATAGTGTACACTATTATTAAATCCCATATTCATGATAGGATCACATCGTATACACTTTAAAAAATTGACTTTGTACTCCTGTGATGTTTGACACTAACGGAAAGTAAATATAAAGCAAATTGAAATGGCAGTAGCAGTCGGAATAAGCAAATGCTTAGTAAAACTACTTCATGAAACAACTATTTGAAAATTATTTTCCATATAAATAAATGCAAAAGATAATTCACTAAATATTAGTTAAACACCGGTTTATTTAAACATAGTTTTACGATTTTCAGTGTCAGCAAATTTTTGTACAACCTCATTTTGTTCCTGGACCAGTCTTTCACTTCACTCCCTTTCTATTGACGCTATAGCAAGGCTAGGCTTATTGTCCGAACGGGTAGTAAGACGCGGCGCTTTAAAAAAATAGTAAGACTGCATACATAGTCTTCCACTCGTCATTGTCGATCTCAAGTAATTTTAATCATTTTCATTTGAGAAAAACTTCTTTCACAAGCTGCTGAAGAAACACGTAACGTTAACAAGAGTGCTAGAATTATGCAGAGGTTAGAAATAACTACTAACTTTTACTAGGTTGTTAAAAATGCCTATGAGTGACATTTTTTATTGACAAAGGTGTTCTTAGCTAAGCATACTTCGGAATGAAACTTCTCAAAGTGCGGGAAAAATTCTTTGTAATTTTCAGCAATATATTATATAGATTTTTCATGTAGAAACATTTCACTGCTTGGGTGAAAGCATTTATTGCATCACTTTAAAAGAAATTCTTGATAAATTTACGTTCCAATTCACCAACCATACTGTCAATGATCTCTAATATATGTTTGCATTTTTCCACTACGGATGTGTTGTTCCCCCTTGTTTTTCCCGGTAAGACTGATGCTATAATTCATTCATGATCCTTTACAAGTTTTGGCAAATTAAAACCTAAAAATATGGTTTTTGAACTGTTATTCGGGTAAAAACCTATCATGAACAGACTCTATGATGTAATCAGCCATCAATTTGTGAGGTGGTTCTGATATACTTGATTTTGATTCATATGTTATATCATAATCTTTTGATTTTTCACAGGATGCCATCCATACAAGATGAAAATATTCGTCAGGTCATTTTTCTTTTAGTGCAGTTTTGACTGCGTTTATTACTCTTTGAGCTTCCCCAAAATACACAACTTTTTGATGAAGTAGTATGGATGTTAGTTCCAAAATCTTTGAAAATATCTTCAAAACAAACACGATATAGAAATTACAAAACTGGCTTAGTAGCTCCTTGCCTCTGCTGCTTATTTATTGCTAGACGATTTGAACACATCTTCTAGTGCTGCTTTATTGAAGCAAAAAAAAAAATAAATTAAATAACTTCCTTGGATTTGCATACCCACCGTTTATCGCTTTGAAGAAGTATTTACAGTGCCTGTTCACCAGAGTAAAGATCCCTTTGGGTGTCATTGCACTTTTGATTAGATGATCGTGAGCCGAGTATGAGCTTCGAACACGGCCGAGACCGCAAACGCTTCTCTATATCGAATCAAGCAAGCGTGTAAAGGAAACATAATTTGACCATCAGCTTAAGTTTACTGTAATCACATATCATACTTATTATACAATAAAAACCTCGTACTTTTCGGTAGTATGATGCTAGTATACAAATCATATAAATTGTTAATGCATTGAACATTCATATTTGGAGGGGAGCCTAGAACCGCCACTGCCTTGAGAGAGAAGTATTGTGATCTTCAAAAAATCGAATTGGAGATTTTGATAAATGTCGGATTTTCATGACCCCCTGAAATCGAAAATGTTGATTTCATGATGCTGTGTGTATCTTTACTTAGAGCTGAAAGTATTTTACCGATATGGCTAAAAATTGAATTATAGAGTTTTTATATGGTTCTCCCGAAAAGTTTTTGTATTTAGTCTTATATATAATTCGATAAACCCATTTCCGGTAATACAAATTACGAGTAAATGACTGAACAGATTTTGACAAACGTCCAGTAATTTTAACGGTTAGCAGTCCGGGATGTCGGGAACAATAGCAGTTTTCGACGAAAACCCGATTTTCACGAAAAATTTTCAGTTTTTTATTCTTTGTTTAATCCCCATGGCTACCGTTATTTGCTGTATGGCTGAAAATCTCTAGATAAAATGTATCTCTTTGGCTAAAAAATAACTCAATATTTATTAATTGTTGGTCCAAAAATATCACAATTTTCTCTTTTGATGCTGGTCATAGCACATCTAAATTGAGATGCCTAAACTGGGAAAACATCTATTTTGACTGGAATAATGTTATCGTTAATTTGCATTTAAGTCAATAATATTGAGCATAATTTGAAATTTAAAAGGTTAATTTAAATTTGTGACAATAGTGTCTACGTTTTCTTTCACGCATGACAAAATAAGGTTTAAATATGTTTTGGTGTGTATTCTAAGCTCAAAAACGATCAAATAATCTTGAATAGTGTTCAAAAATAGCCATTTTAACTATAAGTATGAATTTTGATGTTCATTTTTTCAAATAATGGGTTTTGATGTTCATTTTAGCGAATAGTAAAACAATACAACTAGATAAGTTAAGCTATGTTTTCATTTTACCGCTTAATTTTGAGGATATGAAATCTAAAAGTAATGTTTTATGTACCCCATTTATCTTTTCACATTCTTAAAAATACAGCAAGCTTTGCTATGTTTCCATGTTGATACTTAGTTTCAAGGAAATTATATTTCAAAGTACTGTAATGTTCTGTGTGCCACATATATATTTTCAAATTATTTATCTCTATCTGACCCTTTTTCTCTATCACGCTCCCACATACATTCTCTCTAACGCTCTCACACACTCACACTCTCTCCCCTCACACACACTTTATTTCACACTCTCACTAACACTATCTACCCTCACACACATTTTATAAAACACTCTCTCTCATATGATCTTCTCTCATTTTCTCTCTCACACTCTATCCCTCTTTATTACACACTATCTACCCTCACATACACTATCACACAATTTCTGTCACATTATCTTTATTATAGTTTCTCTTTTAAGCTCTCTCTCAAATGCTCTTACTTAAACGCTCTTTCTTTCTCAAACGCTCCCTATCTCTCAAACTCTCTTTCAATCACTCTTATTCTCTATATACCAATTTCGCTCGCTCTCTCTCTACTCAAACTCACTTTCTCTCCCCCAAACTCACTCTCTCTTTTTTTTCTCAAACGCTCTTTATCTCAAACCCACACTCTCAATTCCTCACTCTAACTCATTCTCTAACTACCTCTCCAACACACTTTTTAAACTGTCTCTAACTCTTTCTCACTCTAATTTTCACTCTCTTAACTAATCCCTCCTTCTCTAACATTCTCTCTCAAACTCCTTGTCAAATGTCTCCACATTCTCTCTTTCTTTCACATAATTTCTCTCCTAAAATCTTACACCATCTTTTTTTCATACACACACTCACACACTTTATCACATATTCTCCCTCACATATTCTTTTTCTAACTCTCGCACATTCTCTTTCACATTCTCTCATATATACTATTTCTCTCACATACATTATTTCTCTTCACACACTTGTACACACACACACACATTTTTATATTTAATTTAATAGGCCCATTTTTGATAGTTGAAATTAATAGTAAGCGGTTTTACCGATTTTAAACAACGAAGTCATTTTAAAGGTAAGAGGTCCCGGATGCCGGCAAAAATATTAGCATAAAACTAAAACTAGATTTTCCTTGCAAATTTTCCATATTTTCACTATGTGTGGGCAGCGGCTAGACTGTACAATCATTCTTTGTTTACATCACTATGGAAACCTTTATTTTCGTATTATTGTATATCGGCAAATAAAATATTTATCTTTAGTTAAAAATATTAACTGATTAATAATTCTTACTTGAGTGGTTTGGTGCAACGAATAGATAAGGCTGGAAAAGGGGTCATTTTAAATTTTTCATAGTGGATGGAAGAGGGAAAATATAAGTTTTGATTCAAATTAAACAGCGAAAGCTAAATATCCATGTAATTTGATAGCCTTTGACGAGTACACTTTTAATTAGAAAGTCAAGTGAGATCTTATTATATATATTTTTTTCCCCAATAAACAATCTAAAATAAATGTTGGTGCAATAATATGAAAGCATCGCTGCAACGATCCACTAGTTAGTTAACTCTAAAGTTAAGGATAGTTTATTTAAAGGAAAAACCAGAAAATTATTGATTTTCTCAAAATTTGATTTAACAATTTTGATTAAATTTCGTATCCAGGCACTGTTTGGCATTTAAAAATAAAATGAGAGCTCTCATTTACTCATTAAAATTACTATGAGAGTATTTTACATAAGCAGAAATGTCCACTTTTGATCATTTATCTCCACACCTATTTGTGATACGAAATAACTTGCATTAAGCTATAACACTATTAAAAATTAAAAATATTTACTCTAAATATATTTTTTCAAACCAATAGTTATCAAGCTATTGGCAAATATACATTTTTGAATTGAGGTTTTGGAAACCTGGTGTTGATTGTTATTGCTTTTTGGTGAACAAAAATGTTACTTTTTTTCCTCAATATGTTCTGTGAAAGTGTGCATTATTTCACTTATGCTCTTTGGTGGGATAAGATTTTTTTTTTTCATAATGTTTCTGCAACCATGTGTATTATTTATTTTCACAAGTCTTAATAAATGAGAGATAAATTCTCTGCGGTACACCATACCATACTAGGAATAATAAATGTATATTTATAGTGAAATATTTGTAAGGTTCTGAACGTTTATTGTTGTCATACCAATTTCCCGCCACTGACCTTAGTGATATACGTAAATAGGCCTCTCCTCCTAAGTACCCCCCCCCCTTTCCATTCTTATTCTCACAGCAAATAATGAGTCGTGCAGCTCCATTATTTTCCCTTGTCACATGTGGACAAGCTAATTCTCTCTTATCCGAGAGAATAATGTTATACTCACATGTTTGAACAACAAATTATGATGCTTGACTTTAACTTTCGGCGTAAAATACTTTGGCTCGGTGGAGCATTGCTGTAAAACTCCACAAGACGCAATCATAGGCGTTGCTAGTTATTAGGCCTAATTATTAGGGTGAACAAGACGAACCCTTTTTCACTCTAAATTAGAGAACAAACATTATTTCGTGACAAATTAATAACACGAATAAAAAATTAGTTCTAAAGGTCACGTGAATAAATAGTACGACAAAATCGTGCAGACTTTCTTACATACTAGGCCCTATATTAAAGTTTAGAATAAAATTTGCAAATATATATATAACTACCCTCAAATTATTAATATTTTATAAAATCAAATATATATATTATTTGTTATGGAAAATTATTCTCAAATACCTATTTTGAAATTAATCACAAAAGCAATTTTATAATATTTAAAATTTTCTAAAATTTGCCGCAAGTAAATTAGTATTAAATTAATTTATTAAAAAAAAAATCAACAAACATTACATATTATCATGTAAAATAGTTTATAAATACACATTTTGAACCAAATTGTTAAGGCTAGTTTCAATAAAATATCAATTTTTTTCTAAAATTAGTCATCAGCTAACTACTATAAAATGTTTTTTTTTAAGAAAAATATATAAAATTATGTATAATGTAAAAAACTGAAGAGATGCCCATTTTGAACCGAATCGCTAGATTAATTTCTTTATATATTCAAATTTATTTTAAAAATACACTCATCAGTAAACTTCTTCAATACAAATTTTTCTCAAAAATCAAGTATAGTTATTTTTTGTCATGCCAAACACTCTCCAAATATACATTTTGAACATAATCGTTGGAATCCTTTTCCAAAGATTAAAAATTTTTGGAAATCACTCAATTGTAAACCACCCTTTAACGAATTTTTACCCAACATACAAGTATACATTACCATTTTTCAGGTAAAACACTCCCTAGATATCAATTTTAAACAAAAACGTTAGAAACGTTTTTGAAAAATTTGGTATTAAAAAATTCGCTCATAAGTAAACAATCCTTAATTTGAGCGTTAGGGTCAAAATAAAAAAAGTCCTTAGATATTGTTCTACAACATATTAATAATTTAAGTTTGATCAAAATAAATAAAAACGTTTTAGATTTGTGGCCAAAGACAAACACGGGAACAAACAGAATTGTAAAATCCACTTTTTTGTGTTCGAACACATGTAAAACGTAAAAAATCATAATAATCTCGAGGTAAATATTGTCGCATTTACAATAATTTCTCTTGATGTGTTTTTAGAAAGTAAAATACTACCTTAATCATGTATGAATTGCGACAAACGTAGAATTTTAATTTTCCAAATAAAACAATTCACTGTTTCTTTTAAAGTACTGATCTGCAGCTCTTACTTATAAATAGAGAATATAAATGTATATAAAATAATAATATTGATAAGATCATAGTAAAATGCTATCAATGATAAAAGAAAAAAACTTAAATTGTCTAAAAGACTTTTCCTGTGAAAATTGGACTGTAGCTCTTGGTTTGAGCTACCAAAATAACCTGTACTTTCTTAACTCAGTCAGTACATGACCCACAATCTAAACTAACCAAGAATAGTACTCTTTATACTACTAGTTGAATTTTTTTTTAAACATACAAATGGTAAATATCTTATCACCACCAAATATCGAATCAAGCTCCCCTAGATATCTGGTCAGATATTCTAACCACTTATTCACGGAGGCAGACATACACACTAATTAACAAACAATTGAATAATACATGCAAACCAACATATTTGGGTGCGTGGACTAAGCTTAAAGTTCGTTTAGTCTGTTTTTTATGGTGACAGAATGTCGGTCGAATCCCGGCTGGAAATACTTAGGGTAATGTTTCTCACATGGTTTTCAAACACTCCCTGCCTCCACACATATGTGGGTGTATTTCCTCTAAATTTTACTTTCATCATATCTGCCTCATTAGTGTTGTCAATTGTGGGTAACCCGGATGGGTAGTAATACATGGTGTAAAATAAAACATAGAAATGTAAACTAATCGATATAACTACTCCAACAATTTGCTAATAATGCAGGAAGAAGACAATACTTGTTTCTAGGCTCAACCAATGAGGAGGAAAAACCACTGACGCGTTCTTGTTTTTAGCTCCATGGCGGACAGCTCAAGCGTTCCATTGCGCCACTACATTGTGTTCAAACCAGTTTATTTTGACCATGTGTCAGTGTAGCAAGGGCTTATAAAGAGACATCTTTGGGGACCCAGACCTCCTAGAATTGGATGAACCCCTTCCAGAGGGGCTCATATATAAATATAAAAACTTAAATTCACTAAAGGTATAATATAATTTTCTAGCGGAACCTCCCATACCCTACCTGTCCCCCCCAAAAAAATAGATTTCTACGCCCTTGCAGTGTAATATTTCCAAACCCTACAATTACTGTTAGTCTGTATTTTATTGTGGATCGTTCTTGAAATTTAAAAGGTTCTGATACAAATAAAATTAGTTCACCTAAGCCTTACGTCTTCATTGTCTCTCGAGTCTTAATCCAGATTATTATAAGTAGGCCCAGGAAACACTTTCAAAATTCTTACAGCTAATATTTTCATTCGTTTTGTTTTTCTACTAGTTTGGGCTACCAATGGGTCAGGGATAAGGGGTAGCAGAAATTAGAAAAACTATACCAGCATTTTCGTGAAGGGAGATTAGGAAACAATTTAGAAAAAACACATCTACGCCTGGACTAATTTCAAACCCTGACCTCCCCATCATCAGCAAATCAGATTAAACGAGCTTGATACCTTTGTCTGCATGGTAACCAATGCAGATCTTTATTCTTTCTATAGTATTTATGTATATATATACATAACATTTAATTGCCTTCATTAATCACAATAAAATATAAACAACATTTAACTTAGAATTCATTCAAATAAAGCAAAAAGCTATAATTTTATAATCTAGGTTCAACCATATCTTGGGCAACGTCGATATGCAGTACATGTGAGCGAGTCACATGTTGGCTGAGCTTATTGTTTAGAGCATATTGAAGTATACTTGTTAAGTTTTACTTCATATGTTTTTACATTATTTATGTCACTGATAAATTATCTATTAGCATTAGACAATATTTCTCCAGGAAAACCACTATTCGCCTCTTACACGTTTAAAATTAAACTTAAAGGCATGTTGCAGAAAAACCTCACCTTATCTTCGAGTGGACAAAGACATGTTACGAAACTGCACGGTACCATAAAGTCACGGTCTATCTTCTCGGCAATCTTGTGGCTCGTTTTCATCCTTTCCTTTGCATGCACCCATCAGTCACCCCCTGGCTGAGATAAAACACTCGATGACAAACTGAAATAACTGCTCCTTATGAAGGAAAGACGAAGTTCTATCTACAATACTCGGCGACAACCTCTGAGAGGACTGCCCCTTATGAAGGAAAGATGACTTTCTCTCTACAATACTCGGTGACAACCTCTGAGAGGACTGCCCCTTATGAAGGAAAGATGATTTTCTCTCTACAATACTCGGCGACAACCTCTGAGAGGACTGCCCCTTATGAAGGAAAGATGATTTTCTCTCTACAATACTCGGCGACAACCTCTGAAAGGACTGCCCCTTATGGAGGAAAGATGACTTTCTCTCTACAATACTCGGTGACAACCTCTGAAAGGACTGCTCCTTATGAAGGAAAGATGACTTTCTCTCTACAATACTCGGCGACAACCTCTGAGAGGACTGCTCCTTATGAAGGAAAGATGACTTTCTCTCTACAATACTCGGCGACAACCTCTGAAAGGACTGCTCCTTATGAAGGAAAGATGACTTTCTCTCTACAATACTTGGCGACAACCTCTGAGAGGACTGCTCCTTATGAAGGAAAGATGACTTTCTCTCTACAATACTCGGCGACAACCTCTGAGAAGACTACTCCTTATGAAGGAAAGATGACTTTCTCTCTACAATACTCGGCGACAACCTCTGAAAGGACTGATCCTTATGAAGGAAAGATGACTTTCTCTCTACAATACTCGGCGACAACCTCTGAGAGGACTGCTGCTTATGAAGGAAAGATGACTTTCTCTCTACAATACTCGGCGACAACCTCTGAAAGGACTGCCCCTTATGGAGGAAAGATGACTTTCTCTCTACAATACTCGGTGATTTTCTCTCTACAATACTCGGCGACAACCTCTGAGAGGACTGCTCCTTATGAAGGAAAGATGACTTTCTCTCTACAATACTCGGCGACAACCTCTGAAAGGACTGCTCCTTATGAAGGAAAGATGACTTTCTCTCTACAATACTTGGCGACAACCTCTGAGAGGACTGCTCCTTATGAAGGAAAGATGACTTTCTCTCTACAATACTCGGCGACAACCTCTGAGAAGACTACTCCTTATGAAGGAAAGATGACTTTCTCTCTACAATACTCGGCGACAACCTCTGAAAGGACTGATCCTTATGAAGGAAAGATGACTTTCTCTCTACAATACTCGGCGACAACCTCTGAGAGGACTGCTGCTTATGAAGGAAAGATGACTTTCTCTCTACAATACTCGGCGACAACCTCTGAAAGGACTGCCCCTTATGGAGGAAAGATGACTTTCTCTCTACAATACTCGGTGACAACCTCTGAAAGGACTGCTCCTTATGAAGGAAAGATGACTTTCTCTCTACCATACTCGGCGACAACCTCTGAGAGGACTGCCCCTTATGGAGGAAAGATGACTTTCTCTCTACAATACTCGGTGACAACCTCTGAAAGGACTGCTCCTTATGGAGGAAAGATGACTTTCTCTCTACAATACTCGGTGACAACCTCTGAGAGGACTGCTCCTTATGAAGAAAAGATGACTTTCTCTCTACAATACTCGGCGACAACCTCTGAGAGGACTGCTCCTTATGAAGGAAAGATGACTTTCTCTCTACAATACTCGGTGACAACCTCTGAGAGGACTGCTCCTTATGAAGGAAAGATGACTTACTCTCTACAATACTCGGCGACAATCTATGAGAGGACTGCTCCTTATGAAGGAAAGATGACTTTCTCTCTACAATACTTGGCGACAACCCCTGAGAGGACTGCTCCTTATGAAGGAAAGATGATTTTATCTTTCTCTCTACAATACTCGTCAACATCCTATTAGAGGACTGCTCCTTATGGAGGTAAGATGCTTTTCGCTTTCCATCGGCTATATTCGGCGTTAATCTCTGAGGGAACTGTTCTTTATGTAAAAAGATTGTGTTCTCTCCATCTCACCTGCACTTTGGTGACAACTTATGAGGGAACTGCAGCTCTTATAAAAGGAAGATTTATTCTTTCTCTCCCATCTAGTTGTTGCCAAACTTCTCCCGTCAAGGTCGTTAGTATGGAAATATAGATGGCTAGGACAATAAATTACCGGCAATATCGATAGACCATTGTTTCAAGATTGATATTCTATAATAAAGAATTGCAGAACATTCGGTCACAATAAAATAGCAACGCTGTGACCTTACGTTGGTCCTGCAGTTCATTCATTGGTGTAACTGAGTGAACTTAGTATAGACGAGTCAGCTACCAACCCGAGTCCCGTACTGTGAACAAGGTCACCAATAATTTGTGCTTACAAACGTCACACTACCTCCTCCTAGATACGCGATAGGCTCGAATCCCACTGATGTAGAAGTTGTAAGTAGATAGGAGGAGCGAATAAAGAGAAGTAAGAGTAGTTCTACTAGCCTTTTGTTTGTGCCAACAGACAAAAAGGAAGCACATAAATAGAAAAAAACTTGGCTAAAGCCTTTCTCCTGGTTCTTAAAAGTGTATCAAATTCGGCCAAACTCATTTAAACAATTTTTGAGCGAATAAACCTTTTGCTGTGTTTTTTTTGTAATTGAAATTGGTCTACTGAATTCCGTTCTATAAATTAAACTCGTTCGCTAACAAGGAGAACTATCTCTTAATTTTATTCCATAAGCTTCCACTTTATTCACAAAACATACTTTATAAGAGTAGATACGTGTCTCCTGTTGTGTTATTCGGCAACCTTGCAACAGTTTCTTGATAGCAATGAACTCTTAAATAGAAGAGATCCACCTCGGTGGCGTAGTTGGATAACGCGCTAGTCGTGTTGAGCTCGACTGCTGAGGACTGGGAGATTGCGGTTCGAATCTCGGTCGGGTGAACTGGGGGTGGTTTTTCCTAAATGGTTTTCCACTATCCCTCCACGCAAATGCGAGCTCACTTCCTCTAATTCAACCTTCCAAATTCCTAATCCATTAGCGTAATTAGTATTTAAAAGCGTATAACCTGAACGGGTAGTAAGACGCGGTGCTAAATAATAAATAAATAGAAGAGGGCATTTCAAAACGGTATCTAAAAAAAATATTAAATTATTCTCTATGTACGAAAACATATGAATCAATCTGTAGAAAAATATGACTCTTTAGTTTCGAGATCCATAATTATGTTCATTATTTTATTTAGTATTGAAAATCTGATACCGATAAATTTCAAAAATGTTTAAAAGCCATTTATAAAAATATATACAAATTTAAAACTAAGACTTTTTAATGTACAGTTTCCATAAACCCTCATTGTTTGGATGTATTATTTTGTAATGGGAAAGTGATAACAGTTGAATCGGTATAATTATCCAAAGGGTCGGACCATTTATATCTGAGAGGTTTATACTAGTAGGACACTTACAAGGTTGAGAGAGGGAACTGTTAACAGTGGATAGTCTATTCAAAATACCTATAAAAATATATCTCCTTTTTTTTAAAATGTTTTAGTCAAGTTTAATTTATTTAAAATATGTATTATTTATATATGTTTATATATTCCAGCATGTCTTTTAAATTATTTACGATCTAAAAAGTGGTAAGCCTCTAAGGTGGAAGTTATTTTATTTATTTTTAGTTAAAACATTAAAACGATATTTTTAACACAATATGGTTTTAAACATTCAAAATGCTTCTTTTACATACTGTCAAGTAATGTCGGCCGTAAAAATGCCACCTGTCAGTAAAAAAAACAGCTACGGGCATAATTTACACACCAAAGCTTGACGAAATTATGTGGCTCTAAAATAAGGTTGTTTGTTTTTTTGGCTGGAGACACACCTATTAGCCAAGCTACCCCTCCCGAATCTCTGAGCACGTGGATGGTCTTGTTTGATATAAAGGTGACGAAGTGGTAGAGGTTTGAATTCTGATCAGGCGTGTTAGGACTTAATTTTATAAATAGTTCCAATCCTTTCCCTCCTCGGGAGTGCTGGTACATATCCTTAGAATTCTGCCTTCAGGGTCCAAATCGCATTAGTGTAAATATACATATACCCCGGAAGGGTACTAAGTTGATATTTAACAGTCATGTAACATAATTATAATGCAAGACGTCTTAAATAAAAACAAGATTTTAATTTCTGTCAAAGCTGAGGGAATACAATTATAAATAATACTTATTTTACAAGGTTTAAAGATGACCTGGCGGTCTAGGGGTAAGGTGTCAGACTTGTATGCTGGCGGCCGGGGTTCAATCCTCGGTTCCGGCAAAGATTTATCTGATTACCAAACCCTTCCTTCACCTCTGACAAGACATCTTGTGAATGTGAGGAATGCCAGGCCTCCCCGTGGTTCGGATTCCACGTTAAACTGTAGGTCCTTCATTTCATCTCACAATCACTCTACCAATACACATTAGCGTAATTGCGTATAAACCGAACGGGTAGTAAGACGCGGTGCTAATAATAATAATAATATTATTATTAAGAGTGGTTTTTATAAATTATTCACCCCTCTATTTTTTTCCACTGACTCTCTTTCCATCCTAGCTTTACGCATTTTAACTACGTTAATAGATTAGACATAATTAAGATAAGAGTACCCACATTTACATTAGGGATAATGGGAAACTATTTAGGGAAAACCCCTTTATAAAACTCGACTAGGATTTGAAACCTGACCTTTCCTACACTAGCGATCCCATCTATTGCTAACCTGACACTTTAGATCACGTGACCACTGTTAGTGCCCTTTCACACGAGAGGTATTTTATCGCGCGGTGTTTTAGTCGCGCGAACTTTTATTCGTGCGATCAATTCTTTCGTTACTTTCAGACGAAAGGGAAAATCCCGATTGTTTCCCATGTTCACTTGTACTTTTCATGTGGTGTAGGATACACCGTGGCTGACGACGTAAACCGTATACTGGCTACATACCTTTTTTTTTCCACGCAGGATAAAAAAAAATAGAAAGTGGTTCTGGCTACTCCCTATAATTAGTTATAGATTACTTGAACGTGATTACATTTTAAGTTTTGTTAGACTACGCCAGTACGACGATAAAGTTTTTCAAGTATTTTCGCATGTCTGCGGCAACATTTGACGAATTGTTGCATCGTTTGTCACAAAGTTTATTGAAAGTTGATACAAACAAATGAGAAATGCAATCTCACCGTCTGAAAAAGTGACAGTTACATTGAGGTAAAGAGATTTGCTTGTCAACTCAATGCATGAACAACATGTTTGTAACTTGATCATGTACAAACCAACAATGTACGTTGAAGGTGCAATTTGTATCACAAACTATTGCTATACAATACGTTCTACCTCGAAAAAGCTCCAACACCGGACTGATTGCGTGATGTATTCCCTCTCGTCTGAAAGCATACATGACTCAATGTATCTCAAGGTCGATGTGCGGTATTTTCCTCGCGAGACCAATAATCTTGTCGCTAGATACAAGCGACTGTTCTAGACCGGTGGCTCAGGAATTTTTCCACACTATATATTCTCTTCCTGTGTGAACTCTCCCATTTGAACCAATGTACTGTACCTCAGCGGATAAAATTCGCGAGACATAAACATCGCGTGATAAAATACCTCTCGTGCGGTACTCACGGGTAAGAATCTTCGTTTTGTCTTCTTTGACAATTCAGTTAGGACAGTTAACGCAGTAACATAATATCACTTTTTTCGACATTTCACGTTTCACTCCTAGAGAAATTTTGATTAATCCAAAGCAATATTACAATTGAGTGTACAATTTGATTTCTAGTTTTTTGAAAGGTACAATTTTGCATTCTAAATATTACACTAAACATGACACCGTGAGGACATACCAATGGACGTAGGTACATTTGAAAATGTGATATATTTAATCGGAGCACCGTGTACCTCGGAACCTTGTATTGTGCGTGGCGTGTAGCATCGTCTCCCACGTTGTCCTGTTCACCGACTCTAAGTGCAGCGATCACTTGAGAATTTTTCCCATCCTGACACCTCCCTACTCTTTCTTTTATACTAGTAATCACTTAATAACCCACTTTAGAGTATCCCCACTTCTATCATATCTCGTGTGGCTTAATATGCTACAACCTGTCTGGCAGACAAGTTTTATTGTGCGCCATCACAATTTGATGTCATTACAAAATTTAATAATGAGCCATTTCAGTTAATGTAGGACTGTAAGACACGCGAGAAAAGGGCACTGATTTCGCAGTTTTTATAACAAAATATTTTCTTGGCTAAAATAAATAAAATATTGCTCCAGTTGTAAGATAAAGAGTTTATTTTTCTACACAGGCTGATATCACCAGTTGTTGAATATCTGTTAAGTGTGTCCTAGAATTTAATGACAACTTTTGTTCTATTAGTTTAAAAAGTGTATCATCAAATGCTAATATACCCATGACAGATATTCAAGACCTCCCACCTTAAAGGCTATAAATAATCTTATGGCGCATTGCAAAACATAATTAAAAACACACTTTCAAGATCCGCTTGCGACGAGTTTGGGACGAACGATCAGTAGCTCGATGCGACCAGAGTCGTTGGGCGCGTAGACTAAACGTTAGGCTCGTCTTGCTTGGTTTGTTGGTGACTGAGAGGTCGGGGTTATAACCCTGGCCAAGTGTAATGATCGTGATTTGCCCTAAATGGGTCCTCATTCTACGTGCATTCAAATGCGGGTACATTCATACATGTTGTGTCTTCCTTATCTTTACCCTGTTAGTGTAGTACAATACGGATAGCTCGAACGGGCAGTAAAGCGTAGTAAATAGGATTACATAAAAGCTCTTTGTAACATTTAACAGTGACTTTTTGATGAAAAATTGTGTTTCGTGTTTGTTTGTTTTTATGAAATAGAGTAATTTGTTATGAATACCGTTTTTTTACTCATACAGTCTCGGTCTCTAAATGTGGACGGCTATAAATCTGATTTAAACTAAAACTTTGGAAACTTTTTGAGGTTGACATTGTACACACTAACGCCAAGTGTTGCTTATTGGGGACAGGGAACAGGATGAGAATAACTGCAGCATTAGCTTCAGAAGAGATTAGAAATCATCCTCGCCACAGCGAGTTATGATCGAGGCTTGGAATAAAGTTTTCTAACCACTTACTTAGGCCTGCAAGTAGCAATTAGTACATTAATAATTAGTAATCTACTATTAGGTTGTTGAATTAAATCATTATTATTGCTCAACTCGGCTAGGCTAGTTTTAAATTATACTAGTGTTCCATTACAGTAAACTCAGCCTATTTTAAGAGATATGAAAGAGATTTTTCTTCTCTGCTTTGGGTTTTACTTATAACGCTAGCTTTGGCCTTTATATTCGTCTACCTCGTAAAGTATTTAAACTAGAAAAATCAAGTCAGTTTACATTGTTGTAACAGGATGACAGACATGTTTACGATGTTGATGAATAAGGACATATTTCTAGTAACTCTTAAACTTCTAGATAAAGCCAAAATTACCGTGAACAGACTATATACACTCGGGATACACTGGTAGGGTAGGAAAGAGAAAGATAGAATTTAAATTAAGTTTTCTCTCATTTGCATGGAAGAATAGAGGAAAACCATTTGAGAAAAATAACCTCAACCCACTTAACCGAGTTTCAAACCCCAACCTTCGTGTTACTACAAATATAACCCACAAAACTAACGGCTTGTCCACGTATCCACTGGTGTGAGTCTGAAAGTAGCCATGAAAACCAACACTATCTATGCTCTCACGCACTTTATATTTAGCTTAACAGTTACTGTTGACAGATATAATTATTATATGTAGCATTTTACACCGGGGAAAATTAACGGTATTATTAATATAAGTAACTTTCGACCTCGGTTCGGTGGTCTTGGGGTGAAGTGCTCACCTCAGGGCCCGACTTTCATGGGTTTAAACCCAGCTGGGGTTGACGGATTTTTATTGAGCATTAAAAATCAATAACACAACTTCCTGCTTATCGGAAGTAAGGCCGTCAGTCTCATATCAATTGTGGCATTCAAAAGAACCCTGGAAGGTATGTGAAAATACCTATTCCTGCAAAAATGGGTAGGCCTTTCACTCTCGCTCATAGGAATTCTCATGTCGTGATATAATCAGTTGGTTCGGAAAGTGCACTTTAAATACATTAAATAAATATAAATAAACAAAAAATATACAATTAATTTGAATATTTTTAGAATTATTTTTGATTTGACTGTGTACACATTATATCGAGGTTTTGTTGAAGTATTGTATCGTGTGGCCAGGAACCACTCCTTATGATAGGAGAATATCTCAAAAATCTTGCCAGGTGAATAGAGGAATGCTAACCAATTAAATGCTTGCCACCATCCCGTGGAAAAAAACACATTCGCACAAGCCACCTCACTATAAATTGCAAAAGAAAACATGTTTGCATATAATTAACATTCTTACATACGCACGTTGATTGAGGAGACAATATAGTAGCTGTCGGATTCTTATTTGAATAACTCTTTCTCCACTAAATATTATAGAAAAATATACAAAAAATGCATATTTGCAATACTACACCAGCTAGCAATCATTGCTTTAAATTGCAAGAGTAAATTTATTATACTATTTAGTTAGTAAGATTATCTAAGTTTCTCCTTTATTTATTTGCACTGACGCCCCCCCNTGAGCCCCCTACAATCAACTTATATTTAATGTTTCAAGGTAATTTCACGGCTTCACACCTTCAAAGTTGAATTCCCTAACAACACATATTATAGATACGCGGCTATTGAACCCTTGCAGAGTTAGGTCTAATGGGAAAATCCTCGACTTGATGACAAACCCATTCATTATATATTACTTGTTTGTAGCCCCCATGATTTCTAAGGCTTGAATCTTGGCAGTATTTTTTGACTCTTAAATTATTATAAAGCTATACTTGGTATAAAATTCATTAAACCCTTATTGCTTATTAAACTTCGGCTCCCTGATCGTCGGAAAGAGATTGCTAAACAATTTAGAAAAAACTACCTTCACTAGACATGACCGGGATTCAAACCCCTATCTTACCGTCATCAGCAGGTGATACCCTAGACCATTCGGCCATTGAAGCGGTTGCGTATGTACTAAAGTTTAGGCTAATTTAATCTTGTTTGCTAGTGATGGGAGGTCAGGATCAAATCCCGACTACCCCAACTCAGTTTTTCTATGTATATAATAGTTTCCCACTCTCCCTCCGCGCAAATATTGGATCATTTCAACCACATACTACCTTTCTTGTTCCGACTCCCCTTGCATAATTAAAATACGTATAATCCAGGAGGGTAATAAGACGTGGTAGAATAAAACAAAAACTTCTTGACAGAACTAGTACAAGCTCATCGATGAAATGTATTCACTTTTGGTGGGTCAAGCCTTCAACTCCGCTTGGTCTAACTATTCAAAAGTGATAAGCGCCGTCTATATACTTTGTGTCCGTAAGGTCCGTAGCCCATAAGAAGAGATCGACAACCCAGTAAAAGATTGCTCTGTCTACAGATAACTTTGACATTAATCCTCAGGACTCCGTAGAAGTGGGATCAACTTTAACTGTATTGAGAACTGTCGTTGTGGGTGACTACGGGTAGACAAATAAATCAGCACCGATGTGCGAATAGAAATGAAACAGTCGCCATTTTCTACACGTATCTTATTTTCATTTATCTTCTTCTAATAACAATATTCATTGAAAACTTTAAAATCTAAGAATATCGTTATTTTAACTAAAAAGTTTAAACAAAAATTAAAATTATGAAAATATTGACTGTTTACAAAATTCACTGAAATTATTTTATTTCGATAGATTTTACTGGTAAAAGTATTATATTTTCCCTTGGTTTACACGAACTCACGTAATTAAGGTCATTTGACTATAAGAGTTAATAAGATTTTTTGAGTCTATAACATCTTGGCAGGGATTTATCAAAGGTGAGGGCAGGAGGGTTATGTGGAAAAGATATCAAATAGCAATGTCTCAGCCTCCTCAACCAACACCCAGCAGGTATGGAAGCAGGCGTCTGCTTAACTGGGCTGAGATTATCTGACCCTTTACTTCGGCCTGGCGTTTTAATTTCTACTAGTCGGTGTTGTCTATTGTCCATACAATCGGTGTAGTCAAAACAATAAATAAAATAAAATAAATACTTCACATGTATATTCTCAATTATTAATTCGGACACATAAATAAAATAAACGAGTGGAGTCAGTAAAAAAAACAACAAATTAATTCTAAATAATGAAATTGTGTACTAAAATATGAGATTAAACCAAATTATTGGGGTACAAAAAGAACATAATTCATATATTTATAAAACTATGTAATTTTAGCACTTTTAAACTCCTTAAACATTATTTAAACATATATACAGTATTTCATTGTATACTTCTCATATGCATGTCTAGTTATACAGAATTTTAGTTCCATAAAGAAATTACTTTACTTTAATGGTACACGAAAAGCATAAAATAGAAAGTTTGACCCCTTGTAACTAATGATATGAAATTATGGAATTACCATTTACAGCCTAGGTAATAGGTATAATTGTACACGTGTTAAAATTGTGTAGTAAAATTTATTGGCAAATGGCCTTAAGGATATGGAGAGAGTTCACATAATTGAATTTCATACGAACTTGAGTACTATAAGGATACGGAGATTACGAAATCTCTAGACGAGGCTTTATGCAGAGTGAGCGAACTCCTTGACAACTCTGGCAAACTTGTCAACAAAACTTGGTTAGGTAGCTGCATTTGTTTATTGCAGTTTGTACTACGTCTAAGAATCTGTACACATATTTTCTGAATATAGAATAAAGACGAATCTGTCAATGATTTTACTCTTTCCTTTTTCTTCTGCTCATTAGTTTGTCCGTTATAAAGGAACTTATATAAAAATTGACCTGTAATCGGATCACAATAATTGTAAGAACCTAAACAGAGCATTTTAAAGAAATATTTATAGCAGCCAGCCAACCAGCACTGACCAAAATTCACTAAATTTAGCTTACAGTAGTTCTATGAATTAAATAGCCACTTTATTATAGTTGTTAATTACAGTTATAACAGCATCCAAATATCATACTCTTTAAATTGAAAAATGGCACATGGACACGGGAATTGAACCTTTGGGTCAGTACGCCAATGTTCTCACCCCTGAGATATTCAAGCGTCATCTAGTGCCCGGGGTTAGTAATAATTAATATTTTAAGGAGGCATCTGTCACGGATATGCAGAAATCGTCAACTGCATGTGAGTGATCAATTAAGATTACAAGCTATCTGATAACTTGGATTCTTGGACTCGGGAGGGCTTTATTCACAGATTCTGTCTTAAAATATGAGTGAAGGATTACCCTGGGATAGGGATTACTTTTGGATAACTCAATGGTAAGAGCATTGACGTACAAAGCTGAAGGTCCCAGTTTCATTTTTTGTGTCTAAGTCTAATTTTTCAATTTAAATAATTACAGTAAATGATCAAAATTGACACCAGCCATCAAAAGTGACGGTAACATGGCTGAACGTATGATAACATGAAAGTAGATCTAGTAGTTTTTTTTGTTCAATATTTATTCCTATCTATTCTATATTCTCCTCCAACTCACGAATATGTTTTATTTTTATTTAAGAAATATGGTCAAATCAAATCACTTGTGTGAGGGACAAAACATATTTGCGAAGTGAATCAAAATGGAACTGTTTTTTAACAACGGTTCAACTGCTATAATAAGCCAAAGCTACTGTGTAATGGACTAAAACATGTATATTTAGTACCGCGTCTTACTACCCGTTACGCCTATGTAGTAATTACTCTAATGTATTAGGGTTGAATTGGAAGGAAGTATACCTGCATTTGCGTGGAGCAAGAATGGAATACCACCCTCACTACACACAACTGGTATCGAACCCCAATCTCTCCATCATTGGCATTTCAGTATATTGCGAGAGTGATGCTTTAGATTATGCCACCGCTAAATTGGGTTATTCCCGTTATTAAAAGACAAACTTGTCGAGGAAATTGTAGAAACCATTAACAGTAATCACATCGCCTTGCACAATAGTAACAGATCCGTTTGTAAAAACAGTTTCTCCCCAAATGTTCATTGACCGCAGCACTGAGATGTAGGTTACAAGCCGGTGATAATGTTTCTCATGTGTTGTGCCTGCCAGCTCCTTCCCGCACTTGCGTAACGATTTAAAACAGGCGAGCCAACTTCTTGTTTACACTTAAGGCGGGCAGCCAATTTGGGTTGAGCTGAAGACAAACAACTGATCGTCACTTTGAGAAATAATGAGAACAAAACAAAAGTTTATAGAGGGGTGGATGTGAAATGCATTTTTTTTTATTGTGCATCACGTCTTACCATCTGCCTGGACCATCAAAATATTCACATTAATAGGGTAAGGATGAGAAGGGCCAAATTGAGAGAAAATACACCCACGTGTGCATGGGGGGGATTGGGAAACGATTTGGCAAAAAAAAAGTACAATCGAGGTGTATTAGAGCCCCAGCCTTTCCATTACCGGTCATTCAGTCTATTTTAAGAGTGACGCTTTAGTCAGTGTGACCATCAAGGAAGGCGGATGTACTCACTTTATGATTGACCTGGAGAGGTCAAGCGAGTTTCTTTAATGTCTTAGAAATTGTTGAAGGAAGTGGACCAAGGAGAACGAGCAATTAATCATCAGTTAGAAGACACTGTTTATTTTGTGTAGCTTAATTAATACATCAGGTGTTAAAAACTATACCTGCACCATCGACTACATATTTGGACTTGGGAATGGCATATAATCTTAATCAAATTACATAATGTATTATCACATAAATAACCAAGTCAGTAGTATAGAAACCCACACCAGTGGACACATGGACAAGGCGACAGTCTCATCTTCTCTGTTTTACCGGTGACGTGAAGTTGGGTTTCGAATTCTGGTCTTGTGTACTGAGTTTTATTTTATATTAATGGTTTCTCTCTCTACCTCCACCAAAATGTGGACAAACTTATTATAAAATATATCTTATTTATCTCTTCCACTTAGCAAAATAGATTTTTTAAGGTCCTTCAAGAATTAAAAATGTATTGCACAATTTTAACAAGTGTATAATTTACAAGTTATAAATAGAGATTCAATTATTTCAAATCATTACAGTTCACGAGCTAAAGTCTGTTCAAAGTAGGGATTGTTTTCTGAAAGGCCTTTTTCCCTACCATAAATCTACTATATAGTAGGATATTGGTAGGAAAAAAGACCTTTCAGAGAGTAATTCCTATCGTGAATGAAGTATATTAGGGATAATAAGACTTACTATTTTGTGCGTTTCATGTAGACCCCTACCCTTGTTAAGGTAAAGTAATGCATGTATAGGGCTGAAAAACTGTAATCACTTTATAATATGATAAAGAAAACTTATTTTTTTAAATATATAAGCCGTTTAAAAGTGGTAAAATTACATCCTTTTAATCATGTATAAATAGTGTTCTTTTTATACCACGATAATTTGATTTAATCTCTTTTTGTAGCACACACTATCATTATTTAGAATTAATTTGTTTTTTCACCCAAACTCTACTCGTTAATTTTATTAGGTTTGTCCGAATCGATTATTGAAAATATAGATTTGAAATCTCTCTTTCATTAAATTTTTCGACTAGCAGAACTTAATATGCCAGATCGAGGCAGAGAGTCATATAATCTCAGATTATGACACACCCAACTAAAGCGGACGCCGGCTTCCTTACCTGCAAGGTGTTGCTTTAATGACCCTTCTGCCTCCACCAATGTTAAATTCCCTGCCAAGATTTTATAAATTCAAATAACCTTAGTAATTTTTATCGTCGAATTACCTTAACAAACCTCACAGGTTTATATTTACCTCACTAGAGTACACATAAAATAGTTTTGCGAAACACTTAAACTGTTATTTGATTAATTTTTTTCTTAATTGGTTTTTCACTCTGCCTCGACGCAAATGCGGGAGGATTTCCTTTAAATTTGACCTTCCTCATTACTACACCATAAATTTAAGTAGACGGACTCCTCGGGAGGGTGTTAAAGCGCAGTACACACACAAAATAAATATTCTAGCCAATCATCAATACTTGTTTTACCTACTCTCCCCTCTCTTCAGTCCCACCGCTACCTTTATTCAAATCATTCTATAGTTTGGCGCTCCTAGTGACCTTGGCAACAAAGGACACAAACGTGTAGACCGGAAGTTCTCGTAATGTGTTCCGCTATTACTGACGCTTTTCTTATAAAGAGTGGGATAAGCTACCTGTAAAGTTTGCCTGGTAGGCTATACCCTTATTTTGATCCGGGGGACCAGCGTCCAAATCCCAACATTGAGGAGGGTTCATCTTGCTTCCTCCAGGAGTATACAACTGAATTTATTTAATATATTCACCTTTCTCATTGTGTTTCCTTATATTTGATAGCTCATGCTAGTCAATCAAATTTTATCATTGAAGAAGAAACACAAAGTTGGAGAGTTGTCAAGGTAAAAGTAAATAACGCCTCTGTGTTTCTTTAAATAATTCAACTCCCACTTTTTAAACACAAAGACTTTGTCATTACATGATTTAAAAACTAACCTCAGCGCGGAGATATTTACTTGTTAGCTAACAGTGCCAAACTTTATATAATATTATTATTATTATTATTTATTATTATTATTATTATTATTATTATTATTATTATTATTATTAGCACCGTGTCTTACTACCCGTTCAGGCTATACGCACTTACGGTAATGGTAGGGTGATTGTGAAATGGAATGGAGGACCTACAGTTTAATAGTAGCTATTTTCTTCAGCCCAACCCTTAATCGAACTAGAGTCACTTGTACCTATAGTTCGCCACTCTAACCATTTACAAAGAGAGGTGGGATGGATTGTAGGTACAGCCAGATTTTAATAGGAAGAGCATTAAAAAAAAGTACAAACGTGTATATTTTTACGGCCAATTTTGATAACAAAACTGTTTTACTATTGTTAATTTATAGGAAACATTTCAAACGTAACAGCTTCCGATCACACAACTTGACGTAAACATACTTGAAAATAGATATATTAACTTTCCTAGCTGTCAGATAAGACCCTTCCTATTAAAATTAGATTGTAGAGGTAAAGGGAAGGCTGAGAAATGGCTACATCCTACATTTTAGTCAAAATAAAAATCGTAAGAATGCAAACCTTTTTATCCACATTTGTTCGCTTTATTTTGGCAATATATTTTACAGTTCCTAGCTAGGTTGCACTTGCTATTATAATTCAACAAGAAGAATAGTCATCGCTCAGAGGGTAATGTTTTGATATAGTCATCCCATAGTAGCAGGTCTTTGGAAGAGCCACCGAACGATACCAGCTGTACTTTGAAATTTCTTACATATTAAATATGCTTTATGTGCATGTGCTTTCTATTACGATGTTCCAAACATCGCTGTACCTCCTAAAGATATGGCAGTGTCACTTTAATGCGACTCTTAGGCTCTAATTTGTTTATGCAAGGTTGGAGACTTCAGTTTCATTTTTGGGGGGAGTAAGGGGTAAGGGTTAGGGTGTTTATTTTGCGCTCTAATTTGAGTACTGGACTATCAGCCTCATATTTATCCTAGATCGTTGAGAATTTGTGCTTAAAGCAATGACCAACAAATTGTTAGATACTTTGGCTCGAATGTTCATGGGGTGCGGGACAAGGTGAAGTAAGGGTGATGATTTTTATTTCACTAATGTGATCCCGGAACCCTATTATATACTAAGCCTTAGTCAACACATTTATTTTAAGTTGTATTTTCTCTATAAATAACTATAACTTATTTAGAAATAGTCTTTTTAAAATATCCATTTTTGCAACCACCCTATTGACCATCATTCTAATGGACCTTGGCTTTATTCCGTGGGGTGCTATTAAAGATTCAAGCTCGTCATGTTATCCAATCAGTGAATATCAAGGTTCTCGGGTTCGATATATAGCATTAGACAAACTGCCCTAGGCTTAGTTAGTTTTGAAGTATTGTACTAATATAGTTTGCATGTACAAAAAGTGCCTGCTCTATGCTCCAATTAAAAAAAACTGTTTAAATCCACCTTGTCTCGTGCTCAAGGCCCATCCATTTCCGACCATAGCTTAACTCATTCGTTTGAAACTAAAATAAATTCGTTTATATGGAGGTCAAATCAAGCCAAAACGTTGTGAGAACCCGTTTCAGTAACCAAATGGCCTGAAGCATCACCCTTGTGTTAGACTGTCCTGCTGATGACGGGAGACTGGGGCTCAAATCCCGGTCAGGCTTACAGAGGGTGGTTTTTCCTAAATGGTTTCTCGCTTTCCTTCTACAAAAATATGGGTAGATTACCTATAAAATGCTTCCTTCCTCATCCATAACCCATTAGAGTAATATTATAATACATATATGCATATAGCTAGGGCTCTGCGAGTACTCGGATATAGATCTTAGAGCTGAGCTCTTCATTAAAGCTCGAGATTGAACTCGAAAGTTCTGTAGGCCCGTCATTTCCAATCTTCCTCTTGATGTTCGTACAAATAAATTTTTAAAACGTAATTTAGATTATATCAGCAGTTTCACTTAAAAATCATTTTCTAACCAAACAAATAGTTAAAATCAATATCAGATTCCACATTAATAACCTAATTTATTTATTTTATTAGGCCCTATTAGATGTTCTGCCTTATTACAGGTCAATTCATTTTGTCAGTGAACTTAGACCGACCATGCACCCTGTCATCTGCCTCCTCCTTGAGCTCCCATGATACGTAATAAAACTCTAAAACTACTTTCGACAGGCGGCCGGGGTTCAATCCTCGGTCCCGGCAAAGATTTATCTGATTACCAAACCCTTCCTTCACCTCTGACAAGACATCTTGTGAATGTGAGGAATGCTAGGTCTCCACCATGGTTCGGATCCCACGTTAAACTGTAGGTCCTCCATTTCATCTCACAATCACCCTACCATTTCACATTAGCGTAAGTGCGTACAACCCGAACAGGTAGTAAGACGTGGTGCTAATAATAATAATAATACTTTCGACAGAGACTAACTCAATATTACCGTCGCTTTTGAAATTATTCTCGATTGAAGTTGCATTGCCATGAAAATAGAAAATATAATGAAAATAAAAATAGCTAAATGGATCATTAAATACTTGAATAATCATTATTTTTACTATTTTTACATGGTCCCTTTCTTTTATTATAATTTCAGTTAAATTTAACAATGAGAACTTGTATTAATCCGTTCAACTACAAACAAAATTAGCATTAGTTACTATTTAGTTAAATAAGTATGTTGGTTAACCTGTCTAAAATCAGTCTTGATCAACATTGCAATAAATATATTACCAAACTAACCACATTTAAATAAAATGAAAGCATTTATTATTTCATATTGTCTAGTATGATTTTATTTTAACCATCTTATTTTTCCTTCTAAAGCATGAACATAAACTTTTACAGGCATTAAAAATTGAATTGAAATGAATTTGGTAGTAATATAATTTGTAGTGAGAATACATAATGAATTAAAGGTATTTACTATTTATAAAAAATGAGTGTCTTTTATATTTTAAGAATACACGTTGCTTTAATATATTTTTAAAATCTCACATTTTAAAGATGCGATACATACATTTTATGTTTATTTTGACTGGTGATATTTAAATACATTATTTTACTTTCAAAATAAATAAATGCAGCACAACATTACATCGGCTTAGATGTACTGTACATATCAGTGTTATATCAATTTTACAAATCGCTTATATGGGTTTAAGCAGCAATTTTATATATGTGGAGTTGATAGATATCCTTGAAACGCCAACGTTGCAAATTAATAATAAAACTAAAACTACAGTAGTTTATGTAATTGAAAATTGGAAAGCTTGCACTCTCCATAATCGTGTTGTGGTCAAGATCGCTAAGTCACTGCACCATAGAACATTGCCCAACTATCTATGATAGAATATGTACGCTCGCTCTAGTCTGAATTCTACCCACTTTGGTGGTCGCATGAAGGTGTCGCTCTTGCAATAGACCGGGATTCCGATGACGGGGATTTAATCCTGGTAGGATGTGCTAAGGCTGGTTTTAAAAACGGGTTTTCACTTTCTTTCCACGCAAATGCGGGTATACTTCCTATAAATTTAATATTTTTAATCCATAACACATTAGCTTTATTAGTACATATGCGTGTAAACCTCTCAAGTAGCAAGACGTGGTGCTAAGATATCCAATAACGAACACAACATCCCGACCCTAAATCGTAAATCTCTCCTGAAATTGACCAGGCAGACGTGTTAATGACTCAGATAGTTGTTGGATCTTAAGGAAATTTGGTTGGTTTGATTCCCAATAGTATTAAAAGTTTTTTTAGTTTCTTATAAAAATATTCAACCCTCACTTTCTAAACACAACTTAATTCAGTACACGACTCAGAAACTAGCTTGGAAGAGAACAGCTAATATTTCACGCCTAGCCTTATATTTACTAATTAGAAAGCAGCAAAAAGTCATATACCAATTATAAATATCGCCATCAAAACTATACAAATGTTTCGCCTGTAATCATACAGTTCAATTTTCAAAGAAAGGGTATTTTAGAAAATACAAACTTTTTTGCTGCCAAAATTGATAACATTTTATAATTTTATTTGTGGTATTCTATAGGTAGGCCTATTGGTAATATCTATCAATAGTAACAGCTGAATATCGCCTAAATTGGCATATGAATGCGCGAAAAAATTCTACTAACTGGCTTTTAGATAGGGTTCTTTCTTTGAAAATTGGACTATATTTTGTATATAGATAGATGGATGAACTTAAAAAACTATTTTAATCAACGTCTAGTATTGAACTATCATCTCCTGTAATTCTAGTCAGTCTCCCTGACCATTAGGGCCACTGGTAGAAGTAAATATTCAAATGTATTCAAATGTACACATTTTAAATTTCATTTTATTATTCAAAGACAAACTATATTTTTAGTAATACATTGTATGCCTGTAATAACCACTGTGAGTAAGCTTGAAGTAGTTTCAAGGTCACGTAACTCATAAATCATAGGTTGGGTACGGAGAGACGTAACCATGTAATTAAATATCTTGCTAGATACCTATCCGGGTCTCGCCTCCTTCCCCCTAGCCCCACCACCTCTTCCTCCTCTTTAGTATTCCTTTTCATCGGGACACTTGACGTCACTCAACGGAATGGCGCGTCTGTGCTAGCAGTTGAATGAGATTCTTTAGGTTAAGTGGCTGTCGAGTGACGATGTGCTGTGGTCAGCACGATTTTAACTTTTTTTTATTAATATTGTGACACACATCGTGCGCTTCCTAAATACACGACTTACATACACTATAACTTGAACAATATTATTATTATTATTAGCACCGCGTCTTACTACCCGTTCGGGTTATACGCACTTACGCTAATGTGTAATGGTAGGGTGATTGTGAGATGAAATGAAGGACCTACAGTTTAACGTGGAATCCGAACCACGGTGGAGACCTGGCATTCCTCCCATTCACAAGATGTCTTGTCAGAGGTGAAGGAAGGGTTTGGTAATCAGATAAATCTTTGCTGGGACCTAGGATTGAACCCCGGCCGCCAGCATAGAAGTCTGACACCTTACCCCTAGACCACCAGGTCACCCTTGAACAATATTATTATTATTATTATTATTATTATTATTATTACCCGTTCGGGTTATACGCACTTTCGCTAATGTGTTAATGGTAGGGTGATTGTGAGATGAAATGAAGGACCTACAGTTTAACGTGGAATCCGAACCACGGTGGAGGCCTGGCATTCCCCATTGAACAATACGTCTAACACCATACATACAACCTTAAAGTCTAGATATTTACCAATTGGATAGCAAGAAAATGTGTCAATTTTGGCATCACAGAAAAATACTTTGACATATTTTAATAGTTCTGCATTTCAATTATTAGAAATTAAATTGTCATATATCGAGTGGTTTTCCATGTAAAGTCGTGTAAAGTTAATTGGGGAAAAAAACATTTAAAATGGCTATGAATGTGTTCAGGTATTACCTCATCGGGCTAGGAGGTGCGTTTGCTGCCTGGTGCACAGACAAGGATGTGCCAGATCCTCATCCTCATGGAAGTTTTTCTGTGCTACTTGAGCCAGGTTGAGTCCATCAACACAGGGATTCACTAGTGTCAATGCTCGGTGATAAAAGCACTTCCAAATGTGCATTCGTTAAACGACTCACTTTTAACATGTTCATGTTCGTTGTAACGAGACCATTGTAATCTTAATTGGCAGTCTGTATAAGCTCTTTATGAGATAGAATTACGTGACAAGTGGGTTGGGTCGTTACCTGAACCTAGCTTTGTGGAAGCCGGCCAATTTACTTAGATGGATATTTGTGTCCTCTCTCTAGTGCAGTGGTTCCCAACCTGTTTCACCTTGCGCCCCTACCGCCCCGCCCCCCTTGGTAGATAATGCATTTCCCACCCCACTCCTCTTTATATTTTGGAATATCTATCCTTAAAAATGTGACTTTGTCACTTCTTAATTTTATACAAAAATCATTGTAACAATGCTACAAAAAAAATAGTGTGATGTTTGGCACCGTTTTGTTTTCATCAGTTCTTGAATATTGGGCTGGATGTTTGACAGAGCACATCGCGAGTCGCTTTTCATCTCCATTCGACAACGCTGTTTAGTTTTCATGGGAGTCAAGAGTTGAAGATTTGGTGGTGTTGCGCCTGGCCGCAATGGTAGCTTAGGGCAACGTGTTTCAAACTGTGATCCGACATAGTTATATCAGGCTCCTTGAGGCCATTTTTTAAAAAAAACTCTTAATTGGTTTTTTACGCTTTAAAACGGCATCAATAATTAGGATTGGCAATTTTTTCAAATCTGATTAAAGGACATTTGCCAAATGCGCAGCCAGAACATGTAATGTTTTACATTTGTTTTATACTTTTCTACTTGTAAAAATTAACTGTAATTATTGAATGTTCATAATATTAGTGTAAATCTTTTATGGGAGCTCCAGAGTGTATTTTTGCTGGTGCAAGGGCTCTTTTGGTCAAAAAAGTTTGAGAACCCCTGGCTTTAGGGAAGGCTATAGAGTAGAAACGGGGGGGTGGGGGGGTGAGGCTAATCCGAGGATTGCGAGCTTGAAAATAAACACATGCATGCACCCTTTTGGCCAATCACCGAATTTATTACAACTGTTAGGCAGTGTTGCCAATACCACATGAAATAATTATCTTAATTACTTTGGAAATATAATTGAAATAAGAAATATCTTCAATAATATATGATTTTTAACGTTATTTCCTAATTGTTTTATTCTCCCTCCCCATGTTAGGAACCACTGCTCTGGTAAAACCATGTTTAATGCCCCTTGATGAAACCTAGTGACACACGTGTTGAAGAAATCAAGATCTGTGGCCTAGTGATATAAGGATCCTGAGTTTGATTCCTGGGTGAACTCAGATAAGGAACAGAAAGTGTTTATTTTCCATTTTAACAAGTTATGTGTACCATAATTTAGGCCTGGGTCTAACTGTTAGATAATTACGTTAGCCAAGTATCTAGTACAGGGATGGCAGATATATGGTACACGTGCCATTAGGTGGCATGTGAACATAGTTTGTTTGGCATGTCAACATGGAAAAAAAAACTTTTGCCAACGTCTTATAATTTTTTGAAGGGAATAATATCTCAACAGCCGTGGAAGTGCTACTTTCAATGTATTTATTTAAGTTATTGAAATTAATATTGTCTAAGACACTTACTTTGACAATGTGATCAATTTTCCTTTTTAAATATTTACACTTTATTTTGATTTATTCATTACATAATAATCTCAATCAACAATTTTTGATTTTTAAATACGCGTAAAAAATCTAAAATCTATTATTTGTTAATAAAACGCAATATGTTTGGACTGTTTTACATACATAAACCCTTTTTAAGATGTGTTGGTCAGAAATGTCTAATGATCTAGTCTACGCGAAAAGGATTAGATAGTTGACTTTATTTTAGTATCGCATATTACTACCCGTTTGATTCACACGCATATATAATAATAACTCTTGTGAATTAGGGATGAGGAAGGTTGAATTTAGAGAGAATGTTGCCAATTTGCTTGGGGGGAGATTGGGAAACAATTTAGGAAGAACCACCCTAGGTAAAAGCCCACAATGATTTGAACCCCGATCTCACGGTCGTCGACAGGCCAGTCTATTGCTAGAGTGATGCTTAATTCTAATACTATGCAGCCACCAAAGCGGGCTATGGTTGACTTTGAATTAATATTATATCAACTGTCTGGAGAAAAAGAGAAAAACTCACATTATTTAGAGGAAAAAAGATTTTCCAAATTCTTGGCTCAGTTGGTAGCATTAATGAATTGATTACTAATCTAAGACTAAGTTTACTGATTTCAATTTCCAAACAAATATCAATTCAAAACTAAATCGTTAAATTTATTTTTGAAAAATTTAGAATTTTCAAACATTAATTATCAGAATACTAGAGTAGTATTTCGGTTGTAAGAGACTTCTATAGATAAAATATATTTTTTGTGGTCAGAAATGATCTAATTTTACTTTATTATTACTCTTATTTAATTTAAATTTATAGACATAATTTTTTCTGTCATAATTGATAGCATTTTCCCATTTTATTAGTGTTATTTGGTAAGTATAAATAATACCTATAAAACCTAACAACTGAAAATCAAATGACTTGACGAATGAATACATGAAAATAGAGAAAGTAACATTTTAAATTTTCATTTATTTGAGGTATATTTAATGTGCACTTTCTGAGCCGACTGATTATATCAACATACGACTTATAAACTTAAATCTAGAGCAGAATCAACAACCAACCCCGGCAACACATTTCACCGATGATAAATTTTTCAGCCATGCCGTGAATCGAATCTAGAATCTTTAACTCATTAGACATACATGCTATCGACATAGCTAAGGTATCGGACTATGCAGTAAAATATATATCTTTCAGATAAGTTTATTCCTATGAAAATTGGACTATACCTTTAATTTTAAATTGTGGACCTCGGTTGTCTTGGAATGAAGTGCTAACCTCAGGATCTGACGTTTGGTTCAAGCCCAACCGGGGTCGACGGATTTTTCCTGAGCGAAACAATTATGTAGCACAACTTCCTTCGAGGGGGAAGTAGAGCCCTAAGTCCCATATCGATTGTGGCATGTAAAAGAACCCTGTAAGAAATGTGAAATTACCTTTCCCAGCAAATTTGGTAAGCCCTCTTACTCATGGAAATTCTCGTCGTGTGCTGATATAGTCAGTTGGTTCAGAAAATTCACGTTAAATCCCTGAAATTAATAAATAATAAAATGTATTTTTAGATCTATAGCTTAAATCATGATTTCACTCAAGGTATGGCTATATTGCGTCTAAATATCACTTTTGAAAAAAAAAAGGCATCAAACCATTTTGACTGTAGTCCCAGGTAAAGTCGTATTAACAGATATAAATATAATTGTAATGTCCACTTTTCTGAGTTCGGAGGCACATACAACGCCCAGATCCATTATGATCTCGAAGTCGAAAATGGTCTATGATTAAAAAAATACTGTATATATATATATATATATGCTAAAGTAAAAAAGAACTTGCCCCGTTCCCTACACACGGTCGGTGTTCGAAGCTGGTCTCCCTGGTCGGCTACATTAGTTTTGCGGCTGGCTCTGTTACATGATACAAAGAGAATTATTCATCCCGTTCTAAAATTGAAATCTGGTTTATACACCGAACACAATCAAGTCAAACCCAGACGTTTTCGAGCGGCCATTTTTGGTGTCCTTGAATGTACTATTAGTAGCTACGACACTAGTCGACTGTTTATAGCTCTCTAGAGAGGAAGCTGTAATACCCTAAAGAATGCACTTCCGGTTTACGTACGCCTCTTTCCTCCCCCCCAGACTTCTTAAGCTACCGTAAGACGCTTCCATTCAATCCTCTTGACAAATGTTTTTTATGTTGATTTTTGTTTGTTTTATTTTGTCAAGCGCTTAACAGATGTGGGTTATTAATTTACTGGGATAGAATCTTGTATGAACACCGAATCATTCTTTCCCTGGTTGATTTCCCACCACTTGAAACTAAAAAAAAAAAACTCCAACATTTTCGGATGTTGAACCAAAGTATCTCACAGATGGTTAAACAAGGTCGGAATATATCACTCACCTTAATGGCCCAAACCACTAGGACATTTTCTAGTGTCTTTTTAAATCACCACGTCTTACTACCCGTTCGGGCTATAAGCATAATATGTATTAATTACGCTAATTTATTGGGGATGTTAAAGGTTAAATTTAGAGAAATTTACCCGCATTTGCGTGTAGGGAAAGTGGAAAACCAATTAGGAAAATCTACACTCAGTACACCCAACTGGGATTCGAACCCGAATCTCCCGTCATCGGCAGTCTAGCTTATTGCTAGAGTAAGCTAAGATACCATGTGGCCACCAAAGCGGGAGACACCATACTAGACACATGAAATATTCTAAGAAAAGGCCTATAGAGGGAAAAATCATCATTTTTTATTATAAAAACACTGAAAAACATTCTATTCGAATAAAATTTCCTCCATCCTTTCATTATTTTCTTCCAATATTAGGAATGAGCTATGGATCTATTACTTTTCTTCCAATATTAGAAATGAGTAAAGTAACAGTATTTTGCTTTCGATACTAGAAATGAGTAAAGTAACAGTATTTTTCTTTCTATACTAGAAATGAGTAAAGTAACAATATTTTGCTTTCGATACTAGAAATGATTAAAGTAGCAATATTTTTCTTTCTATACTAGAAATGAGTAAAGTAACAATATTTTGCTTTCGATACTAGAAATGATTAAAGTAACAATATTTTTCTTTCTATACTAGAAATGTGTAAAGTATCGATACTTTTCTCCCAATACCACGGCTCTAAGTTGTATTACGAGTACAAGGCTGGTGTGTACAGGGCCTCTCAGGTCGCCTCGGTCCTATCTAGTCTGTTAGTGCGCTCCTGTCGCATGGACAGAATGCAACCGACATGTTTCAAGTTGGATGCAGGGCAGACCTCGTGATGTCATCACTATCAAGTTCCGCCAGACGGCCCGTCAGACAACAGACACGGTACAGGTACAGCCACTTTCATCGGCTCTTGCAACACTGCTCGCGCACTCACATTGGTTTGAATGTTTATAAGGGAACTAACTATCTCACAGGGTGCTGAGACACACTGCAGACGTACATAAATCCCACTTTTTCTAAGTGTCCTCGTATTTTAAGATATGGCTCAAAATGTCCTTGTATAATTAAAAACATAACCCTTTCACCAAGTTTTGTATTTATCAAATATTATATGAAATATCATAATCCCCTCATTTTTAACCAAGTTAACCACTTCTGTGGTTGAAGAGTTTAAAGCGTTATTCTCGAAACACATTGTATTGCTGTTTACTGGTAGGTCGGGGTTCAAATCCTGGTCGAGTAGATTGAGGATGACTTTTCCTAAAGTGTTTTTCAATCCCCGCATTTCCTCTTAATTCTACCTTTCTCAAGTCTAGCCCATTAATATAAGTCATGGATTTCCAACTTAAAACTTTCCGAGGGCCACAAGTGAAGCCACTAGTCTAGTGGCGGGGCCGCATCGTAATCGGCTAAGGAGTGGAAGGAAATAGGACTCACGTGGATACACAAGTTATTATTAAAATTATTAAAATAGAGGGCAATTAATTTAATAACTGAATTAACGTCTGTTAGAGCTTTCATGGATTTTTTTCCACGCAAGTCAAAACTTTGCGCTTCTTGGATAGAAACGTAAATTTTACTAACGTAGATTATTTTTCCAAGAAAAGTCGTGGGTCGGGGAAAAAGGCATCGTGGGCTGCCATTTGGAAACCCCTGGTGTAAGTATTCGGACCCCGAACGGGTAGTAGCCTAATACTTGGTACAGAAAGAAAAAAAGTTAATGTAAAAGTCGCAGTTCTTAGAACAGTGTAATTGGTTAGAAATATAGATTTAACCTTCCTTGAACAAAGTTATACTTTAAAATAGCCACAACTGAAATTTATAAGATTTAAGATTGTAAGAAATGTATAAGTTGTTTTAAAATTTCTGAACGGCTATTCCCACATGAAATACTGTTGTTAAGGCTAAGATAGTATAATTTTAGAATAATTCTGTGAATAATAAGTAAAATTGATGCCATGGGATTTTAATCTAAAAAACTGATTAAGTTTTCTGAGAAAAAAAATTATTACAGTTTTAAACTCAAGCTCAAGAACGCTTGTAAGATTTTTATACTTAATTTTGTAACAAATATTTTACCAAACTTACGCACGATATCATTTCTTTCTCTAACACATTTCTTAAAATCAAATTAAATTAGAACGTGAAATTGGTTTGTGGAAATATACCTCTACCTTACCTAGACCAAAACCTGTTTTTGCACAACCGAGTTTATCACACGAGCAACCATCTATCATATCATGACAGAATCTAGCCTGCGGCTAGTTGACAGAATACTCAACAAAATAAAATATTATTTTATCAGAATTGACACTAACTGTCAAAAGTGACAGCTGGAAAACAAAGAATTGACGTATGAATATATTGATGTAACACCAGTAGCGTTGGTATCCATCATATACCTACCTACCATCTTATACCAATTATATTGTAACTCTGCCGATGTATGTCTTGATTTACAGCATTTTTGAAGCCACAAGTCTAGCTTGTTAGGATATTACGTGGTGGTTCGAAATTCAACTGCCTAGGGTCGTTTATTCATACTGTTTTATCGTCACGCAGTAAGGTCAGTATTGTCAGACCATCACAGGCGAAGCTATTATTTTGAAGACATATGCCAAGCAATGTGTACTACAGGAGCTACTTCTGACAGCTGATGGTGATAATTTGGAACTCTGACTTTAGAACAACACAACAACATCAAGTCCCCCGGTCGTTACTTCATCACCTTGAAAGAGAAACCACTACTCCACCAAATACCCGCTTCGGTGGCTGCATGGTCTAAAGCGTCACTCTATTTTTCTTTAAAATTGTTTTCCACTCTTCCTTCACGCAAATGCGGGTATATTTCTTATAGATATAATCCTCCTCGTCCCTAAAACTATTAGCGTAATTAGTACATAAGCGTATAAACCGAATGGGCAGTAGACGCGGGGTTAAATAAGAAATACTATACCAAAGCTGCATGTCTTGACTATTTGGTTAAGTGAACCCTAGACTTTTATTTCAGTAGACAGAAGCTCTACCAACTGAACTTAGATCTCGGACAACAGTTATTTTCAATCAAGATTATCATAAATTTATTTTATACAATCAAAATGTAACAAGGGGAATGCCAGGCCTCCACCGTGGTTCGGATTCCACGTTAAACTGTAGGTCCTTCATTTCATCTCACAATCACCCTACCATTATATTACACATTAGCGTAAGTGCGTATAACCCGAACGGGTAGTAAGACGCGGTGCTAATAATAATAATAATAATAATAATAATAAAATGTAACAAAGGGTTGTTTGTTTTTCTACTTAGTATTACTACCCACTCAGATTAACCACATTTAATTGCACCATTGAGGTGAGAAATTATGAAGAATATTTCGGCAGAAATGTGCCCAAATTTGCTAGATGATGGAGTTGGAAGCACTTTAAGTTTAAAACAATACCTTCAGGACATCAGGCTGGCATTCGACCCCAACCTCCAAGACACCTTTTAAACAAACCAGATAAGCTTGACTCCTTTGTACGCGTGTCCATCAATGCAGGTAAAAAAAAAATTAAATGTTAGTACTACTCTGAAATGTTGAACCTATGGTGAATCTTACTTACACGAAAAAAAACCTCTATGGCATTAGGGACTCGAATGCTCATTGCCGCACTTACAAAGTACATCACTTATCCCTATCTTTAGCTTGTTCTATCCAGTTCACCTCCTTACACCCTATATCTTTCAGGTCCATTCTAATGTATCCCCCCATCTGCGTCTAGGTCTTTCCAATGGTATCTTCTCATTGACTTTGCCAGTCATTAGCCTTAACACTGTTCTAGATTTCCCCATTTGCGCTGCATGTCCTGCCACCGTAATTTACGAGACTTTATTATCCTAACAATGTATTGGGATGAGTACAGTTTATGTAACTCATCATTTTGTAACCTCCTCCACTAAACAGTAGCCTCATACCTTTTTTGAGCCAAATATCTTCCTATACTTATTTGTTTATCTCGGAGGGAGACATTGAGCCCAAAAACAAAACATAAAATATATTTTAAACAGGCGCAACAGTTAGAATATACAGGGAAACGGGATCAAACCCAATTTCACAGTGATAAATTGGCAGTTCTTCTCGAATACGATTTTTGTCTTAGTAAACACGATGCCGCCTTCTCGTCCGCGGAATTAGAATGTGGCTGTGTTGTGCAATATAATATTCACCTTGAAATTATTTGAAGGTCACGCCTGGATGACATAATCGCACAGAGAGATCGTGTGTGTGTGTGAAATGCTTCACGCCTCCGGTACTGACAAGTCATTAAAAAAAACTTGGCGGTCAAGGAAGAAATATAATGGGTTGTTGCGGCAACCAGCTGACACACACTCTCTGTAGGAAACACACGTGCCGGAAGGGTTGAGTGGGTGGTTAGCACACCTTCCTCCGGCTCAGGACCAGATTCAACTTTTCTATAGTTAACAATTTTGTCCTCTCATCATTTCTTCAGAAAAAAGTTGGTGCAATTTATTTTTAAACCACCCTCCTCATCTCGTTTCAAGTTAAATAGCTGAAAATTTCCAATACATTTATTTACATGAATATTTAAGTAGACTACTTATAACTGCCGTTAAGAAATATGAATTCCAATATAATTTTATGTTGAATAAATATGCTTGACGTTGGTGGTATCTAATGACGTAGCTCCTTTGTTAGACTTATTTATTGGTGGTATTTGACGTTAATTATAGATTAACTTAACCTAGAACAACACATCTAATTAAAGCTTCAAATACAACTATGGTAATAACAGCTATGATGGAATATGGTTGTTAGAGCATTGTTTTTCACTCTCCCTCCACGCAAATTCCTGTGCATTTCCTCTAAATTAAGTCTTCTCAATCCCAAGCCCATAAGTTTAGTTAGTACATAGGAGTATAACCCGAACGAGTAGTAATACGCGGTGCTAAAAAACAAAACAAAAAAGCTGAGAGACTTCCAATGTGGCGGCCATCTTAAAGGCCATTGCTTTCCATCTGGTCACGTAATACAATTACAAGATTTGATAGGAATTTAAATTATCGTCCCAAATCCTATTGATAGAACAATCGATCTTAGAAGAACAATAGTAGTTATTGTCATCAATACATAGTTGACTATGGTCGCGAGAATGACCAAACTCCACCACCGTATTTGAACAAAATGCAAATTTATATTGTTTATGGCTGAATTTAGTTTATTTTTCAAATGTAACCTTGTTAGCACATTTTAAATGAAAATGCATTTATTTAATTATTTATTTATAGGTAACCCTTTTTTTTTTATCAGTTTTCTTAACTAACAATGTTTGTTTAGCATAGTTAAAAGAGGTTTTATGGTATCTATGTTTGGAATAAAAGCTTTGAGATTCTTATGATTTGAAAAAAGAAGAAGAAAATGAGACTCTTGAAAGGTCTTTATTAGATAATGGCAAAATTTTAGCCTAGTCAAATGAAAAAATGCTTAACTAAAGTCTTAAGAATCTTCTTACCCTAAGACTATGGTAGAAAGTGAGTGAAGCCTAAAGTCATAATATAGCTAAATAAATAAAATGTCAAGGTCACGGGGGAAGTAGCGCAAATAATAAAAAATATACTGCAGTGCAATTAACATTCGATTCGATATTCGAAATAACAAGCTGGGATCTGTTGGAATTTGTTTAGGATGGTTTCGGTAACATCTAAACTAAAGCCCCAAAAAATACCTTTGCGGATTTTCCGCCATTTTGAAAAAGAAGTTGGCATATTGAATTTTTGTAAGGGTTCCCAATAACCGCTATTTAGGGCAAACTAATAGACCTGGAAGGTTGATTATGTTTTCGAGTGTTTTCAAAAGAACGCGCTTTAATAGTAATATAATAAGTTTCACCCCTTTTTAAATTGGTTGTCCATATGCATGGTTTAAAAAGTATTTTGCTACTTTTTCTGTTCAAGAGTTATGTTTTACATCAATAAAATTTAAACGGCGAGTTATTTTGAAAAAGTCCTTGAATAAAAGTTGTAGATTATAAAAAGTACTACAGAAATCATATATTTTTATGCTTCTATATACTAGATATGTGTGCGTTCAAGGGTGTGTGTTAGGGCGTGCACAGCACCCACGAGCTGCACCGGCTGTGGACTACAATGTCTCGGTGGCTTTCAGGCTAGTTCAAATATTTCACTAGGCCTAACTTTTCTAGCCTGATATATTACCTTTTTATATATTTGTAACGTACATATTATTACTATCTTAAAATTATTATTATTATTATACTACATAATACAAATTGAAATTTGTTCTTCTTTTATTAAAATTTTGTTTCAATAAATGTTGTTGAGAGTAATACAAATAATACATTTATTATTTCATAAAAGGCATATACAATTTCTACAGCACGTAAAATGTTAATACAATGTAGATGAAATTAGTAACATAAGAAATTATAACATCTATAAGAATACGTTGTTTTTTTTACAACTTTGGGTATGAATTAAGAAGAAAATACTACTACTAATAAATTAAATAAAGAAAGCATATCAATTTGTACTCATAAAAAGTCTGCAACAATAGGTTTATGACAAGTAATCTTAGCTTATCACAATTAATATGGTTTGTATTGTTACTCTTACAGATGTAGTTTGGACGTTTACGTTGTGCAGGTGGTGAATTAAATTCGCTAGTATTATCAACGTATTTTTCCTTGGGAACTTTACAATTTAACTCGTCAGTGTCATCATCATGGCCCGGATTTTGATGACATGTCATCTTTTTTTTGTTCAGCAGAGACAATGATCAGTTGTACATAAGCTCTGTTCATGATCCCCTGATATCAGAAATGTATATTTTATAGGTCATTTTCTGCCATTTTAGATTGTTAAGTCATTTTTCCTGCTTTTCTTGTTTAATAAGTCATTTTTAAGCATTTTTTTGGAAAGAAAATTTAAAATTGTTTGAAAATTACTTTAAAAAGTTTATATATATATATATATATATGAATTATCGGTGCTTTGAAAAAACATGAATATTCAAACATCAGATATTTTACCACACACTTGTTGACTGAAGAAGATAATGTATGAGTCCAAATGAACTTTGTACCCCTTTACCTGCATGCTCATAAAATCCACATTCCTAGTGAGACCTTCACTACAACTAAGTTGAAAAGGGTTGCAGGGGGATGGAAGAGCAATTTTTAGAGTTTTGTAATATTTCTTTATTCCGTGCTCACATACAATACCAGCCTAGTCGCCGCTCCAAGGCCAGAGCTCACACTACCCAGCTGCCGGGATCTGTCGCCAACCCTTCTCCCTTGATGAACACTAGGGGAGGGAGAATCAATAGCTTATAGACACCAATATCATATATACCTATTTACAAAACAAAACTACCTTACAAATTAGAATTGTTTATTTAAACTTTTCTTCATTCAGTCAAAGCCGGCTTGAAATGGAATTGTCTGTGCTCTGTTCCGGGCTGGGTATTGACGTACTTCTTCATCTGTGTTGACGTCCACTGCATTATTGTGAAGAGCCGGTGGAATTTCCACCACCTGCCAGCGTTCACTTGTGGGATTGTTGCCAGTTGCTTGAGATTCCAAAGAAGTGTAATCTGTCGTCACCAGCCTTGTACCTTCACCTTTATTCTGGCCAACCGGTGACGGACCACCCTCTTCTCGTGGTGGATCTCGGGCCGAGTACGGTTTAAGTCTATTGAAGTGAACAACAGGGCGTTTTCTTGGGTTTAGTGTGTATTGAATACGGTACGTCACATCTGATAATCTTTTCCTGACGACGTAGGGACCCTGCCATGGTTTGTACAACTTAGGAGTCAAGCCTTACCTTATTGCTGGTGTGTATAGCCACACTTTGTCACCTACTTCATATGCTTTCCCAAAGCAGTGGCAGTCATATTCGTCTTTTTGTCTTTCCTGTCCCACTTTAAGATTTTTTCGAACTTGTTCATATTCATATTCTAAGCGATTACGAAGATCCATTGTATACGACGTGGGTGTGGCTTCTTCCTCCCCTTGCTCCGTTGGTGTCCCATACACTATATCGATTGGTAAACGAGCTTGTCTTCCAAACATATCAAAAAGGGTGTGTTTGGTGGTTTCGTGTACACTCGTACGGTATACCATCATTAGCTGAGGCAACTTTACGTCCCAGTCATTTTGGTTTTCATATACCCATTGAGACATCATGTCCAGTAACGTACGATTAAATTGTTTTACTAAACCATCTGACATAGGATGGTAAGCTGTTGTTCGCGTCTTCGCAATCTGTAATAAATCACACAAGTGTCTGATTAGTGTCCCGTCAAAATTTCTGCCTTGGTCGGTGTGAAGTTCAATAGGGACGCCAAACCTGCTGATGAATTCGTCCACCAGAACTCTTGCAACTGTGACTGCCCTCTGGTTTGGCAGAGCGTACGCTTCCACCCAACGAGTAAAGTAATATGATACAACCATAATTACTATCTTTACCCGCTTAATTGTTGTAAAGGGGCCTAATATATCAACGGCAACCCGTTGCAGTGGTTCACCGACCCTAAGCTTCTGTAGTGGTGCCTTAGCTATTATTTGAGTTTTCCTAGCCGCACAATCAGGACATTGCTTGACCCATGCTGTGGTGTCTAGACGGAGATCCGGCCAATAGAACCGTGAGCGGACCTTTTCAACTGTCTTATGAATACCTAAGTGATCTCCAGTGGGTATGTCGTGAAGACTTCGTAGGATTTCTGTTCTAAGCACTCGTGGAACAACCGGCTGAAGTCTATGGTTATTTCCAATTTCTTCAAAACGTCGATAAATAATACCTTGTTTAAGTTCTAGTTGGCCCCACTGGGCCCACAAACTCGTGGTGGTTCTTCCAAGTGCCACGGCATCCTCATGGGGTGGTCGATTGTTGGCCTCTTTCCACTTTATAACAGGACAGATCGTTATATCATCTAACTGTAACTGACGTAACTCATCAGGTGACACCGCAGGCTTNAGACTAGTGCTCTATGGTCTGTGCGCACACGCACTCCCTCACTTCCTTCAAGATAGCAACGAAAGAAGTGGAGACAGTCAACCAGGGCTAATAGTTCTCTGTGTGTCGCACAATACTGCCTCTATGTCTTAGTGAGAGGGTGGCTCCAATAAGAAATTACTTTTTCTTCGCCATCTTGAGTCTGGCTAAGTACTGCCCCGATTCCAACTGCGCTTGCATCACAATCCACCAGCCATTCACAGTCCAGACGGGGAAACCCTAAAATGGGGGTGGTTACTTATCTTCTTTTTAGCTCTTCAAAGGCTCTTTCGCAAGTTGTATCGAACAGAAATGGTACTCCTTTGTGGGTGAGTCGCTGTAGAGGTGTAACAATCATAGCAAAGTTGCGTATGTAGTGGCGAAAGTACCCGGCTGTTTGCAGAAAAGAGTTCACTTACTCCGCAGTTATGGGGATGGACCAAGATCGAACCTTATTTACTTTATCTTCTGATGTAGCAATCTCTTGGGCTGATATTCTGTGCCCGAGGAATGTAGTCTGGTTCCACATAATTTGACATTTCCGAGGCTCTATTTTGAGGCCAGCATCACGTATTCGTGTAAAAACTTGACGCAAACGTTCCACGTGTTGTTTTTCATCCCGACTCCATATTACCACATCATCTAGGTACGCCATGCAGGTTTTCCACTGTATACATGTTAACACCAAATCCATGAGGCGTTGGAAGGTAGCCGGTGCATTACAGAGGCCATAGCTCATTACGTTAAATTCGTAGAGGCCATCTGCTGTAACAAATTTTGTTTTGGGACGATCTTCTGGTGCTATCTCGACTTGATGATAGGCGGCTGCCATGTCGAGAGATGAGAACAATGTTGCTCCTGACAAACCCTCAAGTATGTCATCCATATGTGGCAATGGATAGGCATCTTTGACAGTCAGTTTATTGAGTTTTAGGTAGTCATAACAGAAACGAACGCCACTATCTTTCTTTGCTGTAAGGGCTATAGGTGATGCCCATGGTGAGGTAGATGGACTTACGAATGTATTCCCGTTATTTATACGCGACGTGTCGCGGGCGTTGCTCTACTGGTCTAGCCTCACTCGTTTCAATTCGATGATATGTTAGGTTTGTACGACCACACTCAGAATAATCTTGTACCACAATATCCTCAAACTCATTTAATAGCGCTATTGTTTCCACACGCGTAACCTCAGAACACTTAGCTGGGTTAAGGTCGAACAATACAGCTCCTTAACGATATTTGATTTGTGAGGTTAGAGAGAAGCACACAGGAGAAGATTTTTCATCTTCAGGTAGGGGATGGAAGTGGCTCATTGATGTCCCCTTATACAACACAATAGGGTCTGGTGATGTATTTAGAAGTCGGAACGGTACCCTATTCTTGTGAGCTCTGACCATAATATAAGCAGAGAGAATGCCGTATTTTGCTGCTACTTGCAGGTTGGGCTCCAAGCGACCTTCCAGCTCTTCAAATTATGAAGCCACTATTCCACCATGTGGTAAAAAACAGTTCACTTCTGGCAGGCACGGTGACAGTTTGCGCAAGATTGACATGTGACTCGTGGGTTTGAAATAGGGGTTTCTTGGAGTTTAGATACTTAACATAATGACATGGAACTTTAACTCCACCAATATTGAGGACGTCCTGAGAAGTAATTATATCACACTTAAGTGCCAATATGAATGACAAACCTAACAGAGCAGACTGGGAAATATCTTTTATTACAAAAAATGTTTGTGTGTACGTATTATTACCGAGTATGACGGGTAGGGATACCCGGCCTAAAACTGATAACTGACTCCCACTTACATCATGTATTGAGATCGTTGATGAGACAAGTTGATCCTCTGGCCTCTTGACGAGTTCCCACAAGTCTTCTCGTATTATGCACTCTGTAGCTGCAGAACCAATTAGGAACTCCAGTTTAATTAAGCGAATAGCTCCAGATGCGTCGATAGCAACTGGATTATTTATCGCAGAGATTTCGAGCGCCTGATGGGAGGCCGGTGTAAGTAGGCGAAAACAATCTACATCGGCGATCGCGAGTTTCCTGAAAATGTTGCCACACATTCTCCCCGTACGTGTCCTCTTTCTCCACATCAGAAGCAACGTGGTCAGTCGATCCCATGTAACTCCACCCCGAGAGTCACGTTTCTTTACTCGGCACTCATCCTCTCGATGACCAAGGTATTTACAGTAACTGCACTTGAATACTTGACGTGCAGGATCATTCTGTTCTTGGTTACTCACCCGGGACGTAGCATGAGGTCTCTTCTCTTCTAAAACCAACCGAAGTGCTCCCACCACTGCCTCTTGAATAGACTGCTGCAATAAAACAGGTGTTATATTTGTCTCTGCTACAGGAGTAGTGGCGGCAACTACGCGTTCAATTTCTGACACTGCCTCCATAATTTCCCCACGACTTACGAGATCTATAACAGTTTTGGCGGGATCCCGGCGCAATGCTACGCGAATGTCACAGTCTTCTATACACTGAATAAGCCGGTCAGGGACCAGTTCATCCCGAGATTCTTGATTAAACTGCGGGTACGCTTCTATTGCTAAGCGCTGCAGGTCAATTGCAAGTGTTGTTAAACGCTCATTTGTCTTGCGGTAACGTGAAAAAAACGCCGATTTCTTTAAATCTGGCAAAAATGGTTTTTTGAAAACAACCTTAAACTTGGAACACACTTTATCAAAATCTTTTCTGTCTTTATCTGTGAGAGAACGGTAGACGCTTTGCGCTGACCCAGTAAGGGATAATCCCGAAAACAAAGGACGTGATTCCTCCTTCCACCCGTTAGCTGCGGCCAAGAGCTCGAAAGTAAAGAGCCATTCTTAAAACTACTCATCCGTATCCCCCACTAAATTTGGATGGAAACAAAGTTGAACCAGCCATAGCGCTAAATAATAAATACCCTCACAATTATCTATAATAGGGAAGAGTACCGTTCAGTCACACTAGCTATCAGGTAGCACACACGCACAAAATACAGATAATATAATAATAGTAAAAATATGTAATGGTTTTGGAAGCGCATCCACTACTAAACACTCAAATTAATAACAGTACTAGATTACATCTTAATAATAAACTATCGTTCTAAGCGTATCACTTTTATATGAAACTATTACACACATTGCATGCCACCAGTGTAATGTTTCTTTATTCCGTGATCACATACAGTACCAGCCTTGTCGCCGCTTCAAGGCCAGAGCTCACACTACCCGGCTGCCGGGATCTGTCGCCAACTCTTCTCCCTTGATGAACACTAGGGGAGGGAGAATTGTCCCGTTATAACTTTTAAGGACAACGTTCCCCCCAGATAAAAGATATAACCATTCAACAGCATATGAGTAACAACAAACATGTCCGTGGTATCCAGAATATCAATATAAAAAAAACCTCTCAATTATTACTTGCACAAAATGCATTCCCGAATCAATAAAAATCCTCAACATTTTATAAAGAATTGTGTGACGTTCTGGTATCTGCGAACATTCCTCTGTGGAAACTGAGCAATGTTAAACTAAAGGATTTCTTGGGACTGTATATTAGTCATTCTATTCCAGACGAGTCCACACCGAAAAAAAAATTGGAAATGGACAGACCAGGAGATACAATTTTGCTTACTTGTATAATGTAAATCCTAACCCTTGTATTAAATAAATCATATTATAGAATTTCAATCCATTTTTTATGTCATTTTTTGAAAATTTAAAGTCATTATTTAGAGTTTTTAGCGTAATTTTATAGGTCTTTTTTGGCAATTTTAAGAACATAAAAATTTGGGCCGTGGTCATTATATTCACATTTTTCAACAGTCACTGAGCTATTACTGCACCCATAACCTGCACATTTACTTCACATAGAAGAGTACTCAAGCCCACTGTATTTACATTCACATGAAATCTTTCAGTTTCACATAACCAATTTGAGAAGGTTTTTTGGAACAGCCACTTGTAGTGTTGAAACAGGGAGGAGCCTATTATGCTGTACCTTCCAACCCATTTCCAGTCAGTAGGTCCCGATATCTCCACTGCTGCACCTGTAAATACATACTTAATGAATGCCGACATGCTGCGGCTAAGGTGGAAGGGAGGACTGCTACAGTGGCCCAATGGCTTCTTTGGTGCTGACTGACAGCTCACAGCTGACTTCTGACAGTCAATATTTAGGTATATACCTAAATTCTGACTGTCAGAAGTGACAGCTGCTAAACACATGTTTTTGCAGATCATATGGTTCGGCATAGGGATACATAATTTGGTCTGGTAACTTTTCAAAGCTTTTAGCTGTCAGCTGTGAGCTGTCAGTCAGCACCAAAGAAGCCATGGCGCTACTGTAGGTAAAAAGGTGCCACTGACTTTCTGCTTGGCCACATTTTCAGATAAACTGTATGTCTTGCTGTATTAAGATTAGCTTTTTCTTTTACAACATACATAGTCAGGAAAAACTATTCTCCCACTGCTTAAACCGAGTCTGAGGAAGATGAAGAACCATTGAAGACATTTATTTGATTACGAGGCGCACTGTCTGTAGAAAGCGGTTTATGAGCATTCTTCTCCCGTTTCTGAATGGAACAGAGGTGGAATCACATCCAGTAAATGTGTGGATGAACATGTAATCTTTCATATCTCCTAATTGGTTTTATAAGAGTGTTGACTGCTGCATATGCGATCTGCTTTACTTTTCATACAAGGAATCATTATCTCCTCCCACAAGTACCAATGGACCCCGATGCTGCTAATTCCATTGCTTTTGATATGATAAGAGTGTCTGAATCGCCAACTTCCTGGTAAACATAGCATCCAGCAGCCTGAAGATGAGCTCTTAAAAGTGTAATGAATATCCCTTTGTTTTGTTTTTATTTGAGAGGAAAATCATGCTGAGACATGGAAACTTCAGCAACATCTGCCACGTTCATCTCAAGCGATGTTTTTTATTTTCCTCTACATAAGTGCACATCATCTTTTATGCCGTCATACACAATGTGGCATCTTCCGTAGTGCTCCAAGGTGTAGAAGACTTATAGCTCACATATTTTTCTGTAGGTTGCCGAACGTAGCCATACAACTTTGTGCAAAATTTGTCCACCATCAATTGTCTATGTTGCATTGAGGGGAACGGACAATTCACTTGGTGAAAATTTATCCAGAATATGAGCATGAGATAATTTAGTGCCCCTCCGAAGTGACGTCCCAACAAACAGTGATGGTGAGTGGGAAGCCAATTATTACGATAAATTGTTTGCCAACTCTACGTCACTTCGCACATTGCATAGCGTTATGTGAAAAAGCTAGTTTGATTTAATCACAATGTCTTCGTTGTTCACAGTAGTCAAATAAATACTTCGCTTTGTCCTTGCACCGGTAGTGGACATCAATAAAGAGCTTAACAGCTGTATTCTTTCGAGATGACAGTCCGCCAAAGCTCGATCACAGTTATTGAACTGTCCCCCAATAGTTCCGATGGAGAGAAGTATCAGGTCAGGTGAAGGTATTTTGAAAAGGTGGTGGACATGAAACCATTTCATAAACTTATGGATGTCTTCCCTGTCCCAATCTTATCTTGACGATCTCAGGTCTATGTGCTGCTATGAGAATATACCCTGAACCACAACGAACTCTTCAATAGAATACAAAACTCTTGAGGTGAATGTAATTGTATGCACACACTTTACAAGTGTGGATGTGGATATACCGCAAGCTTGAAAAAGTCCACCTATGCTCTTCATTGAACGCATTAGGACCTGCTCTATGGTCATATCTGACCAAGCACCAGTCAATAGTTTGCTTGATCTTTGAATAAGAAAGAAGCCTTGTATATAAATTTTTTGAAATTCTTCAGGTTTCATCTTCTTTTCTGGTTCAAGCATTTCTTGGAGATAAATATGCGCAGATTTTGCGTAGTGGAAGTGGCCGAATCAGGGCCGGCGAAAGAAATATTGGGGCCCCGTTACACTGAGAATTTTGGGAGCCCCTCCCCCACTTTTTTAATACACTCACAGGAGCATAATTTAAAAGGTTTTTTTAGCCATTAAATATTACAGTTGTATTATGTTTGATAGGTGCTACATCTAGTGGTTGACTAATTAATAATGGCACTTTTTATGTATAGCATATTATAATACTCTTATCACTTTAACTGCACCAAAGTCTTTAATTACATCACTAAAGTCAATACTGCATGATAAGTTGTGTTATATATAAAGTAGAGTTAAAGTGTTAAGACGGTCGTCTAGCATCGTAGATCACATGTAATCTTTAATAACAACAAGCTTGCAGAATACTTTCTCACCTTCAGAAACAATTTTTGTGAGAGTGGAAAAAAAATTCTGAGTGCTATGCACACCTCTGCAAAAATACTTTCTAGTTGCAACTTATGTATTGGATTTAAAATATCAAGGGGGCCAGAGACAGAGCTTGCCAAGTATAAAAAGGAATCCTTGTTGACAAAATATGTATTAGTTGTTTTTATTCAAGATAAATAGATTTTAAAAAAGTCCATAAGGACATTCGATGGGGCCCCCTTTAGCTCAGGCCCCGTTACAACAGTCCCCCTAGTCTTTCTCCACCCCCCCACCCTGTCACTGGCCTCGGGCCAGCTGCATGAAAGTATGTTAGTTTGTTGCACACTGTACAGATAGCTGCCAATCACCACAGCGCTCAGCTCGGATAAACAAACACACAATCGTCACCATACTTATATATTGAGTCCACAAAAAAAGTCATGTCTCTAACTCTAATAGTTGGGCGCAATGACGGTTCCTATGAAAGTCTATCAAATATTTAAGATAGTGGACTGTCTTTCAAAATATCGGAAAACCCACAACTGGGTTTTTGGGGTTTTTCTTGGAGCCATTCGGGGGGGAGGGGGGCGGTGCAGATGATTTTTTTTACATTGGTCCCACTTTCTTCTTTTGAATGTCTAGGTTTAGCCTTTTTTGAGCCTAATTTGACTCTACTAATATAATTTATTCATAATTTTTGTCAAAAACTTGAACTAAAATATGTTTGGGTGGGATAAAATAAACAATATTATAGCTGTAATAAGCCATTTATTGTCTTGTGCATAATACCTTTCTTGTAAAAACTAGTTTTAGAATATAATTGTGTTTAATTGGTAGCTATTAAGTAGGTTGATTTTAAAAAACTTTTTTGTGAACTAGATTTTTATCTATAAGTAGTATATCAACATTTGTTCCATGGTTTTCAATAGTATTTCTGATTGGGTTGTGCAGTTTGAGTAAAACTCATTCTTGTTAATACCTTACCTTCCTAATATATCCATTGGTCCCGTTGATAGACAAGCCATCTAATAAGCTTAGTGAGAAGGTAGCTATTTGTTATCAATTATCATGATATTTGTATTCATTTAACATTTTCACTCACAATAAACTGGATTGCTCATGACTAGGAGATCGGGGTTCGAATACCGGTCGGGTATACCGAGCGTGATTTTTCCTAGATGATTTCCCAATCTTCTTCCACGCACATATGAGGATATTTCCTCTAAATTTTACCGTTCTCATCCCTACCCCTTAAATGAGATGCAAACCAATACATATTGAGAAAAGGGGAGATATTAGTTTTTTTAATAAAATAAAACCCATCGAATATATATGAATACGGGTGTTGAATACAAACACATAAAAGATACTGAATATTTATCCTTAGGGGAGTACAATAAAATAAAGACATCCAATTGGAAATTTTTTAAACATCCCTTTTGACACTAATAATTAATAAGCTTTCCGCAAAACCTGTTAATTCCCTCAACACAATCGAGGACTGAACGAAACGTCTTCACCAACCTGCCAGTTGGACACCCATGACACTAGAACGTACGGATAGTTACTTGAGATCGGCATATTTTAACCAAACCATAACTTCGCTAAAGGGTTCAAATCGGCTCCTGTGCAAGTGCACAAAAGTTTCAATTTCGGGCTTAAGATGGTTTGCTCAATTTTTGTTATCCACTAAACAAGAAGCAAACTGGGGGCAATAACTGTCATCATGTCATATCATTTTAGCTTTTTTTTAACAATCCACTGAAAATACTCTTCGGATTTAGATTCCACAGTTGTTGTTTTTTAATTATTTTGTCTAATTTGATGTTGTTAACCTCTTGCCTGCTGTTAAGGAAATAAGAATATACAAAACAATAGCTTTATCAGTTGACTTCTGTGAGTGTGAAAACTTGTATCTTACCTTACACGACGAAAAGAAACTTAAGTGTTTGAAAACAAGGTGCTTGGGAAGATATTTGGCTCAAAAAGGGATGAAGATACTGAGTAAGGAGGTGAGGGGGAGAGATTACATAATCATTAGTTGCATACCCTGTACTCATCACAAGACATTGTTATGATAGTCAAATCTCGTAGATTACAGTGGGCAGGACATGTGGCGTGAATGGAACATTCCAAATCGTTGTTCAGGGTATTGACTGGCAAACCCAATTGGAAGAGACCTTTGGGAAGACCTAAACGCAGATGGGAGGACAACATTATTCGCGACACCATTCGTGTGAATTGGTTTAGTGCCGGAATTTCTCGAACATCAACACATTATAATTTGTGATGTGGGTTGTGAGCGTTTTGAATTTTATTTTTACTGTTAGTTTTGATCAGTAAAATGCACATTATCTTGAGGTAGAATTTAATATAGTTACCAGTGAAGTCGAACAGCATTCTTTCTTTGTGTTTGTCCTAGTAGATTTAGTAAATTAAAAATAAAGGAGAAAAGTGATAAATGGGAGGTAAATATTTACGATAGCAATTTGGCCAAATTAAATCTATCAACTTCAAAAACTGACATTAGAAAAAAAAAGTATTCCTTCTCAAACAAAATATTTTTATGTTCAAACGAATTTGGCCATTTAAGCTGAGTTTAAAGTAATCTTAACTGTACTAAATGTAAAATCTATTACAGTTTTTCAGATTCTCAGAATGAATGAAGAAGAGTTGGTATTATTAGTTAAAGAATATTCTCTCATCCCAAGTACCACGATAAATTGGTGAATGTTCTACACGGTGATGCGGCGCGGCGCGCCTTAGTGGGCGACTAGCTTTAGTGAATCCCAAGCCCAGTAGTCTTTGTTGGTTTTTCACATGTGCTTTGAATAATGCCAGCAGATAAAGAAGAGTAAACAAGATAAGACAGTGAATGACTGCACAGAGGGTGAGCAGTACAAATCTGGCGTGGTTCACATGTACCTTCATAATTCAGTAGTACGAGGGATTGCGGGAAAGAAATATGTAAGAAGCATATCGTGTTCATCTAATTAATCTCCACAAGTTTCATTTTTATTTAAAAAAAATACTATCACTTATGCCAGTCTTGTGCATGTGTTTCTACGTGAATCTTGCATCTCATCGTATGAACGTGAGAGGAAAGCCGTGAAATAATGATTTCCACTGAAAAAATAACTGCGATTTGTTTTCCTAACCCCAATTTTCCTCCTCCTCCTCCTTCAGCATCAAGCATACCCTTCTTATGTACTGCATGCACTAAGGAGAACTCACAAGGCCTAGCTCACTGTCGACTAACCGGGAATTTAGATACATAATTAGGTACAGTACGTTCAAACCTGGAATCATATAGAGTTTTTTTTCTGCATTTTTCACTTGAGAACAGCTAAATAAAGATTAATGAAGTAGTTTTTTTTTAGATAAAGGATTGATTTTACCCACCTTAATTTCACTATCTTCTAGTCAAGACTACCGAAAACAATGCTACGATGTGACGCTTGCTGGTTTGAGTTACCTATCTATGTTAGATGCTATCTATGGAATGAGATGCCATACCATGTAGGGAACGCGAGCTGAGGCAGTTTTATAGCTTTTTTTTTATTGCCAAAATAAATAAAATATGTCTTCAGTAGAAACGTAGAGTTTAATTTTATACACTTGGTGATATCAACAGTTGTTGAATATCTGTCATGAGTATAGCTGCGTTAGATGAGAAACTTTTAAAATCAAGAGAAAAATATGTCTTTAACTTACAGGACACCCTTGATAAATATTCAAACAGGTCACCATGTGAATAAAATTTAAATTAATCTTTCTATTGGCTAATTATTTTATTTATTTTGATAAACAAAGTTTTTATATCAAAACTATAAGAATACCGCTCTTTAACTCGCGGTCCCTTCACTTTCACCCCAGATACGAGATTACGCTTGAACTATAAATTGCTTAAAAATGTGAATATCTGCATTTTTTATTTGACACTAGCGTATTGAAACCAGTGAAATACAGTACAACTTCATTTATCTGAACTGGATCGCCAAATATCCAGATTGTTATCAAGAAATAAAAACTAAATAAAAAAGGAAAATAATGTACTCTACAGCAATGGTTCACCAGGGGTGGTCCACGGGCCCCCGGTGTCCCAAGGGGTCCGCGACCACCACCAAAATTTAACAAAATAAAAAGTTAATTCTGGTTGTCAGTTTATCAAGATGATCAAAATTAACTAAATGAAAAAGCATTGAAACATTTGCTGCCTTTTTGTACAACTTACCTGTGTGAACAAGCTTTTTAACCCTATGCTACATGAAAAACAACTATAAAAATAGACTTGACATGCATTCGGATTCGAGTCAAAGTGTCCAGCCTTCAACCTGATCTTCAAAAAGTGACAGAAAAAAGAAAAGGTTTCACTTATCTCACTGATACTAGATCCAAATGAATAAATTTGTGCTTTTTCATAATTAATCAATTTTGATATAGGCCTAACTAACAATTTTTGGATTAACTATTACTGTTATATTCATTATTATTACAACTAGAATTAGTGTAAAAAATAAAAGCATGTAAAAACACATTTGACTCGGATTTACTGTGCCAAATTCCCGGTTTTATAGGTTTTCTAACATGAATTATTAATATTGGGGGTGGGGGATGGTGTTGCTATTTTCTATACATATAATAGATTAGGTTCTAATGATTAGAAAAAACTAGGAGTCCGCTGATCTCAAAGAGTCTAGATGATCCTTGACCCGATAATTCATTGTATTCTTGTTTACAGCAGCAATAAATTTAAATTAATTGTATTTTTTTACTACAGTACTCTAATGTGATTCCACTTTGCTGTATTATTGCAAAAACCATTAAAAAAGTTATTTTAGAGTAAACTTTGCGAGTTTTTTTTTCGAAACATTGCCTTAATTAAATGAATAATTCAACTATCCGGATTTCTGCATATTCAGATCACGTCTGGCACTCATTAATCCGGGTAGTTGGAGTTCTAGTGTAGTATTTTTTGTCATTTTAGAGTAATTAATGAATTTCAATATATTTGCTAAAATTATTACTATTATTAGCACCGCGTCTTACTACCCGTTTGAGTTATACGCACTTACGCTAATGTGTAATGGTAGAGTGATTGTAAGATGAAATGGAGGACCTACAGTTTAATGTGGAATCCGAACCATGGTGGAGGCCTGGCATTCCCCCACATTCACAAGTTGTGACTAACACACCTCTTGTCAGAGGTAAAGGAAGAGGTTTGGTAATCAGATAAATCTGTGCCGGGACCTAGGATTGAACCCCGGACCTCCAGCACAGGTGTCCGACAACCTACCCCTAGACCACCAGGTCACTGTTTATTTGCTAAAAAAAAAAAGACCATTAAAAATACAATAACATTTAAATATAATTTTTGTAAGGGACAAGCTTAATGAGAATATTAAAAATGAAAAAAGGTGGAAAAAATGCAAATAGAAATTGAGTCATCTAT
>CABFVX010004165.1:25761-70699 GCA_902151425.1 Timema shepardi | reverse complement strand
AGCCACAGGGATGGCTGTAATAACCTCGCCTGTGGATGTAACAATGGTATGAAGCCACAGGGATGCCTGTAATAACCTCGCCTGTGGATGTAACAATGGTATGAAGCCACAGAGATGGCTGTAATAACCTCGCCTGTGGATGTAACAGTAGTATGAAGCCACATGGATGGCTCTAATAACCTTGCCTGTGGATGTAACAGTGGTATGAAGTCACAGAGATGTCTGTAATAACCTCGCCTGTGGCTGTAACAGTGGTATGAAGTCACAAGGATGTCTGTTATAAACTCACCTGTGGATGTAACAGAGAGCCATACTGAGAGCGCCAGCCAGAAGAGAGTCTCCAGCTAGTGCTACAGAACCAGAATGTATATCTTCCACTTCACGCAGCACCAAGCGCTGCAAATTTTGACGCAAAGTCTTCTCAACGTGAGAAAACATCTCATATTGACCATCCTGTTGACGCAAGGTGGCCACTGTCTCTGCATCACTATCACCAGGCAGTGGGAACAAATATTCCCTGCAACAACAATACTACTTGTATTTCATATGAAACTGACAGTTCTGCTGATAAGATGACATCAATATCAGCAGGAAGTGGGAACAAAAATTGCAGAAACTTTCCAAAATTTAAAAATGCCAATGTAACAAAATGCTTGATTACAATGTAATAAGTGATATAATATTCTAAAAGTTGGATTGGTGGTTGCGCATGTCAACCATTAGGTCCAGCATAAACTTTAATGTCTTTGACTAAGATGTTTATATTTGAATCTTGATTGGGTGTACTGAGGGGTAACTCCTGATATGTGAACTATCCCTGTCGTTTTCTATTTTCTTACCCACACTAATGTAGATGCCCTTCCTCAAAAATAATTTTCTCATCTCTATTCTTTAGATCAGATTTTTAATGATCGGGGTGTTAAACAAGTTTGTAGAAAAACATAATCAGAACATTTGGCAGTTTTAACCTAGGAACTTTTGAAAGTAATTCCACACACTCTAGCTCAGTGCTTTCTAAAGTTTTTTCATAGCATTATTGACCTCCAAAATGTTGTGTGATACTCCAACTCAGAATATAAACTAACCCACACATTTACATTATTTTTGAACCTTTAATAATTATTTGATGTAAAATAAACATATTTATAATATTTACATACTCTTTTAAGGCGAGAGAAAAACAAGCACAGATATTTTCACCCTTAGTGTTAATGTTTCATATGGGCTTGGCGAGTCTTACAAATTCATTTTATGTTGGGATATATGTGTGATAAGTTCACTCACATTTCTTCATTTAACATTTTAAACTGCCACGTTTCACTGTTTTAATTTTGATCATTACAAAAAATCTAGCTTCACAATATGTGGTTTAAAACTGCAACAAAACCACAAGAGCTCATTTAGTCAAATGTTTGAAGTGAAATCCCCAGTTTGTCCAGTTCATCTTTTCTATGTTTTAACGTCAAAACTCCTTATAATTTTACAGATCTCCTAAATCCTTTATTTCTACCAAGGAAAGCCCTAAAATGTCAGATGAAACAAATGGATTTCTTATCCACTCATTTTCGTTTGTGTTAAGATCTGGAAAGTAACTTTAAAGTTTATCTCTGAGTAGTTTAAGATAGTTATAACCTATATATTTTATTTTGCTCTTCAAATAACAGTTATAAGTATTTGGGAACATTTCATAGTCATCCTCTTTTATGTTCCCATTTCAACTTACAATTTAAGCTTAAATTTTGTCTATAGCAGTCAAAATGTTTTAATCCTTTCCTTGCAGAGTGAAATTGGTTTTATTCAAGAGCTCAAACATATCACACAAGGAATCTAATTTGGTGCACCCACATTTACTTGTAAGATCTATTAGCTCATTTTAATTTGAGCACTCAAATAACTCCAGCATTGCATCTCTGAGCTAATAAACACAAGTCAACCCAACCCTTGTCCTCTATACCATTGGTATTTAACTTTTGTTTGTTTGCATATTCTCAAATGCATATTCCCAAAGTTCTTGGTGCCTAATGCAAGTCTTACATATTCTATAATATACATCTAGCAAAAATAAAATAAATTACACCAAAACTAATAATAAAATATTCATGTGTGTGTATGTTTATAATATTTTAATTTTTATGTACCCCTTAAGATATCTTCACATACCCCCAGACATACGTGTATCCGTGTATCTAAAAACCTCTGCACCTCAATATGAAGAAGAATATTGCGTAGTCTTGCTTCAATTCTGTGGTATATGACCAAATATGTGTAATTTTTAAGATATTTACATTTAATAAAATTTACCATCTGTACAGATTTTCTAAAACTGCCTTCAAAATGCTCACCAACATTTGTAAGAAGCACTTCTTGGAGTGTAGAAAACAATGTGTGATTACTATTTTAATTTCAATTTTTGGCCAATGAAATAAAGCCTTTTGTAGCTCTTGACATTGAAGGACAACCATCAGTACATATTCCTTTCAACCAAGATAAATTATTTTTCTCCATTTAGTCATGTAGAAAACTCTTCTTGTAGTAAGAATAAGTTCCAACCCACAAAAATACTGTTAAATCATTTTTGCTTCATTAATAAAAGATATGAAAGCCAGAAGTTGAGCAGTTGAATTAGTTTATTTGTAAACTTGAATTGCACATGGTTTTGTCCAACCCTATCTTTCACTAAATTTCCGATATTTTCAGATAACTCCTGAAATCTTTGCCCAACTGTATCGTCAACCACAGGAATCTACTTAATTTCAGCTTAATATCAAACATAGTTTTTATGATAGCATAGCATGATCGAAGAATGGTTTTCTCGCCAGCTGTGTGTGGTAGCGATTTTTTTTTTTGCAATTATCTCAGATACTGAGCTTTTGCAGAAGTCTCTAGCTTCTTGGTAAATACAGTATGATGCTTTGATTTAATTTTTAGTAGAAAAATGAAGCAGCAGTGTATTTGGCACTATACTCACAATAAACCGGTTTTCTCCACCAACTAAACATACTGGCATGGGACTGCTCTCGTCAACAAGCCATGTGAAACTCATTTTTAAATAACCATAGCTACATAAACATACTTTACCTCCATAACTTTTGTGAATTTGTGCCACCAATGGTCAATGAGAATGCAATATAATGGACTGGCGATGATGGGGAGAATGAGGTTCAAATCCCAGTTGGGTGTACTGAGGTAGTTTTTCCTAAATTATTTTCCACTCTTTCTCCACACAAATGTGGGTACAAGTCAAGTAAATTAGGTCTTACTCATCCCTAATACATTTTTGTAAATACAGTAAACTTTCTGATCATCTGTGGGTTTATTATCCACTTTGCGGCTTAACCGCAGCATCACCATCACCAGGGGAAACATTTTTGGAAAATGCCGCGTTAATGGAGAACATAGAGCTACCGATTGCTGTACTCAGTAAATCCTTATGGAAGAGATAATGGCCAGAGAAACAAAAGGTTTATGCAAGAGGGGCTGCAATGGAATGGACTCATAACCTGCTTAATTTTTGGAACAGGAAGATGATACGCTCCTATCTGACAAGCTGATGTTGCGGAAAATACATAGCGAGATAAGGAAAAAGAAAGCAGCTGCAATGAAGCAGAAGACTAATACAAACTTTTTAAGTGATGTCTCCATTTTGAGTGTACTGTACAATTAATTAAAGGGGTTATTTTACCATCTTAGTGCGTGAAATATAATTAATGATATGTTCATAAATGCAATCATGATATGTGAATACTAGTTTGAATTCAATGTTCTACAATCTCTTGTTTTACTAAATATGAGAACTATCCGCGGTTTTGGGTTATCTGCTACACTCGTCCCCTCTACTACCGCGGATAATCGGGAATTGACTGCAATACATAGGCCTGTAACCTGAAATAAAAATCTATCAATACCTGTCTACAAAATAATACTAATGATATTATAAAATGTTATGAATGTTGAGCACAAAAAATATATTGTAAAATGTTCTTCTTATCAGAATCCTACTATAGCATGGGTTTAGTAGTGGAATTGGTCGAGGATGAAGAGATTCCAGGGGTATTGTAATGGCATCCTGTTGAAGATATTAGAGTGGACTGAGGGTCAAAATTGTCATGAGGTTGTAATGAAATAGAATTTTCATTTTGTAATAATTTAAATCAAAAGTTTACACCTTTAATATATTTAAAATTAGTGAATAATTTGTGAGTATTAAACTCAATGCAATCACATGTGTTAGGAAATATTCTAACACACCTGGGTGATCATTTATTTATATGTTGTTTATAACGACTTTTTGTTGTCTGTCAAAATTGTTAGATTCTGTTCACTGTCCCCCACCCCTTTTTCGAATACTTGTGAAACATAACTTTGAGAAAGCTCTCTGTTTCTCTACCTCTTTTCTATAACCTCATCGAAGCATGATGCAAACATGGTAAACTAAAAGGAAAAGAAAGAAACTTCTGGAATTATTTTTTTCAAACTATATATCAGAAAAGAAGGCTCTTTTCTTCACTCGACTCACAACCTTACTGTAGAATGGTCTCCAACCTTGCAGTAAAACAGTTTGCGCTGTGTTAATCTATCAACTTTAAGCTGTCATATATAAAAAGACCTGGGGTTCTCGAACAAGATATTTACAAGGTGGATCAGAGACTGCAAATGATAAGGAATATGGAGCTACATTAGAGAGAGAATGCCGAGATCACTTCAAAGGAAATGTGTTCTACATTATGATTTACATTATATGGTGAAGATTAGTTTCAAAGTAAGGCTGAATTTAACATTTATTGCCAAGTTTTAAGCTTATAAATCAGTTGATGCTCAAGAAAAATGTATAATAATATGGTTAAGGTAAATTGGAAAGGAATGTTTGCTAAAGCCAGNTATATAAAAAATTTTTTTTTTTTTTTTTTTTGCCTAATGAATAAAATATTGCTTCATTAATATGCTTATTTTGAGTTTCAACTTATATTTATGTAAAAAGTTCTTGAATATTTGCCATATCCTATGATTTAATGATAACTTGTCCTCTTCCTTTAAAAAGTGTATCACCAAATGATATGTTCATGACAAATATTGAAATGTTGAAATTACTGTGTATAATTTTTTTTTTAGCATTGCATCTTACTATTCATCCGGGTTATACACCTATGAACTAATTACACTAATGTGTTAGGGATTAGGAAGGATGAATTTAAAGAAAGTGTACTGGCATTTGTGTAGGAGAGTGGAAAACCATTTAGGAAAAGCCATCTTCAGTACTCCTGAACAGGATTGAACATTGATTTCCCCGTCTTCTGCAGTTTAGTAAATTGCGAGAGTGAGCTTCTTTTCTATAACTGACCAATCCAGGCGTGCTGAAGAGTCTCTCTTATGCCAATGTCAAATCAGGTAAGGTATTTGTTAGCCATTTGTTTTAAGTTTTATTGTAAACACAAATATTTTGTTTCCAAATTGGTATTTTATGTTTATGACTTAATAATTTAAAATATATCCATACATTTTGAATAATTGGTGATACAATTTAAAATAAGAGGTAACATGTTTGTGTGAATGTTTTAACTAGCAAAAGTAACAACAAATCAACATATCAACATATCCTATGTTTTGGAGACTGGATAGATAGTAACTTTTCCCAGCTTTCAGATAAAACCTCTCTTACTGTGTATGGACTACATGTGTATATACATGTGTATAGTGTTGCTTGTAATAGTTGTCATGGCGACACATGCACACAATGAAGACTCAGTGATATCAAGATATACAGTTAATAGTAATGTGTTCCATTCAATATAAGTGTAGTTAACTGTCGTTCCAACATTTTTATTTATTAACATTAATATACTAATAATGTAGTGTTTTTATTAAATAATATTCTTCATTTGAAACTAATAATACCTAGGTGTGATCTTACGTGGATGTCATGTGACAGGCCAACACAGCCAGTCTATTGGAGGACTTGAGCATGAGGTGGGAGTCGGCAAAAGCTATCACAGACTCGAGACATTGAGCAAGCATCTGAGCTTGTTCTTGTAGGAATCTCTGTCCTGGGTTTGTGTCTAACACTATCACCAGCAAGCTGCTCTCCACTTCTGAAAACAAACAATAGTCTACACTTCTCAAATACAAACAATAACATCTACCTCTTAAATACAAACAACATTCTACACTTTTGAAATACAAACAATATTCTGCACTTCTCAAATACAAACAATAACATCTACCTCTTAAATACAAACAACATTTTGCCCTTCTCAAATACAGACAACAGTATATACCTCTTAGATACAAACAACTCTCTCCTCTTCTCAAATACAAACAATAATCTCTACTTATCAAATACAAATTATATTCTCCACTTCTTAAATACAAACAATACTCTCCAAATGGGTTCCCCCTACCATGGTAACCGAGTCCCAACTCCCTTTCACCTTACATTTATATAGTGCCAAGGATGGTCACTGTTACAGAGTAAGAAAGGAAGGTTGGAAGGATAGTCATAGTGGCAATACAAGAACATATAAACATAATAGTACAAGTGACACAAATACATGAGGGTTTCGGTGAAGAAGGACTACTTTCCTGAGAGATTTGGCCCGATGAATTAGTGTGAGGATCCTCTCTCTCTTCCTCTGGATGAGGCGTAGTTCACACGTTCAGGACCGCATTCTTGGTATATGATCTTGACTGATGCCAGAGCTGGTGGCTAAAACCCCAGCACCTGGATCAGTAATGGTCCATTCTTTAGTGAAAGCAATGTAGACAAGATTAATTAAATGGACGCGAGCCTGTTGTGTCCGCCCGGGAAAATCTAAATGATCAGTCATGAGGGTAAGCAGGAACATAGCTTGGTGTTTGTTCCAGCCAGAAGGAAATTTGGCTTCTTTGCCTTCAAAGTGAGAGACACTCGTAGGGCTGCTGCCTTGCCTGCTTCAAGTAGTTGTGTATCTGGAGCTAGGAGCAGATTCAAGGCGTCCCTCGTTGGTAGTGGGTTCACCAGAGCCTGTACTGGAAATGGCTGATGACCAGCATGCTGGGAAGCAGGTAGCCATTCCTCCAGCCTACGGAAATGTTCTTCAGTTGAGTCCATGGATGTATGTAAATCATTGAGAATGGCTAGCATCCGGTCTTGCTGCGACATTGAGTCCTCGTCTTAAGATGAGTGGATTAGAGTTGTGTCGTACTCACTACTAATCCTGAATTTCACAGCCTGGTGTGGGTTTATGATAGGGTTTCTACTTATGGTGAGGGGTCCAGGAGTGGTGGCGTCATCCCCTTGTAGGACTTGATTAGGTGACACTGTTGGAGTTCTAAGTGGCGAGTCTCCTGCAGGCGAGCTTGACTATGGTGTACTCACTTGAGAATCTGTTGTGGTGTTTTCACAACAGCAACTTTGGGCAGTCTTGAACCTGTGTCGTCTGTCTGGGAAAGCGATGATATGGTTTTTCCCAAACAAAGGTCCGTGGTGTCGGGTGAAGGTACCGTCTGGATCAGGTGCGGTCGAGTAAAAACTGGGCTTTGAGTCAGAGAGCATGAATATCACAAGTGTGTTGTGCGGCTTGTGTTTCCAAGAATTTGATCCTATCTCGGCAGGCCTTATTCCAGTCTTCGGGAATCTTTGGCATGTGCCATTACCATTTACTCGAGAGAAATATTAATGTGAAACTTAATTTTCATATCTACCACTTCTTTCTGGGCAATATTTTTTTACTACAAAGTTTGTTTATGTAGGCCTACTTGTGATTATCTATAATTACATTTTCAAGTCTTAGCAGAATTAACCTAAATTTATAAACAACTTTGTTTTGAGTTATTTAAGAAAATATTTGATCTCAGTAATATCTTCTGATATATTTTAACATCATTTTATAACAGTAAGTTATAAAACAGTACTAAAGTGAGTTATTAGTTTTGAAAGTCAGTTACAAATTAATTGTAAATCAAACTAAAGGTAGACATTAATTTTATTTGCTAAAGTGTATGCAAGTATGCCATGGAGTTTGTGAACCACATTTCTAGATTATTGATTTGTAGGCTATATTAAGGTAACTGAGTGCACATTTAGTAAATTATATTAAAGCTACAATGTTAGTGTTCACGGCATTTAGTGTGTTGGTAGTAAATTTGTATTTAAATTTTTACAACCAAGTCGAATAAAGAGTCAAAGAAGGAAATATTTGAGTAACTGCCCTTGAATATAAAATTAGATAAACACTGGTGTATTCGTGCACGAATCATTTTTATACAAATCTGTATAAGATACAGTATAGGCAACTTCTTAATAATAAAAGTGCACCACAAACTCTGATAAAAGTATGTTGGAATATTTTTATAATTTTCTGTTTAAATTCTTCATCAAGGATAAAGGTGAAATTATGTAAGTATAACCTGAAAACTTATTGGAACTATAATTTAGATTACAGCTGGGAAAACAACATTTTCTAAGCATTTTATTTAACTGTAAAAACATTAGTAGATATTTAACCATAGCTAAGTATTTATTCCAAAAAGTATTTAGGCTACCATAATTAATTGGATAAATGAATTTTACACCCAAACATATAAAATCAAACAAATAAATCACATGAGAAATAAAAGCTTTGCAATGAAAAACAAACTAAACTATCTTATAAAGAATAATAGTAGGCTTATGTGGCTGTGTAGTTGACCAGGAACCTGTTGCAGTGTTGCCAAACTTAGGTATTTCGAACTGTTACTAAAGATGCAATGACTGGGCCTCTAGCCATTTTAAGAAGTGACATAACTAAGAAGTTCTACACCTTCAAATATGGTAGCACAGTAGTGAAAAGTATATGCATGAAGAAAGGTAATAAATATAACAATGGATATGGGTTATCCACACCAATAAAATGATGGAAGCAGACAAGAATATCAACCTAGCTAGAACAATTTAGAGACAATATATTTTTGTCAAAGAATAATTCACTAATTAAAAATTGCATGAACTAATAACCACTTAAAAATTCTTAATTCATATAATGGATTCAGGTTTCAGGCAGTCAAAACTTCAGGAATAAACCGCAATTTACGAGTTTTTGAAAAAATTATTTCTTTGTAATAGCGTTTTAGGCTAAAGAAGTTATTTTATTTTTTTATATAAACAGGAAGAATAGGTCTTACAATAAATCAAATAATAACTTACATATTTTGTTTGTTAATTTTGTAGTGCCAGTACTATAAAATTAAAAATGTAGGCCTATTCACTGAAATCAGAGATGAATGTAAGTATTTACACCAATATGACACTAAAAGTATTTTAATATGCAATCCATTGTTTAAGTTAATATTAAAAACAATAGCAATAATATTAGACTACTATTTCCACCTTGAGTTATAAGAAAAAATATTCATTGACACTTGGAAGTTTATAAAGGTTACATTTTGTTAGGTTGGGATACATTGTATTAGTAACCATATTATAAAACAAATGCTGCTAGTAAAATATATATTATGTGCCAAAATATCCACAACTATTTAAATATATTACTTTGTGAAAAATTTGTAAATATGATTGATAGTCCTGGGCCTATGTGTAAAGGGTTACTTGTCTATTTGTAATAAATAAAACTATAGAATAGTAGGAAAATAATAGATCACAAATAAAAGTAAATACGGTAACACATATTTAGATACACTCTAATATGCAGATGCTATAATAGCATCTGCCTCAGAGCAAAGTTTTTGTTTCAATTTTTTAACAATAAGGACTATACCATTTTTTGCCTGATAAAGTTTAATGTTGATATTATTAGAAATTTGTTACTCGTGCGTATATTATTTATGGACAATTTGTAGATTTTTTAAAATTTAATAACAAAAATGGTCTATAATAATCTTAGGCCTTTATCTTTTTGTACTATTCCTCCCATAGCTCCTAGCAAAATTTACACAACGCTATAAAGTCACGTTGGACTATATTAATGGGGGTTTTCCCCCCATCATAATTCTATTGCAAATAAATAAGACCTAGCCTAAATAAATACAAATCAAACTTCAAATAGGCCTAGGCTACACTAATATGTTTGGTATGACTCACCTTCTGTCATGTTTCAGTTAATTATGAAAAGATAGCAAAATTAATTGTATATGCAATCAATAATTTACACTAAAAAAAGAATTTATAGAAAAGGTTTATGTAATGTAAAATGTTATGTCTTTCTAACACTTTTTAACATTTCACATTTTTGATTGTTAGCAGACAGAAGACTCCACTTTGTATTATTATGACCAGAGTAGCCAACCTATATTACTAAATTATCGTCAAAATTGATTCGAATTATCTAAATTTAGACCATATTTGACATATTGAAAAAGTTAGGTTTCTATAAATTAATTGAAGAGTGTATTTAAATAACGCTCTAAGTGCCGAAATAGAAAAAATGTATTATTAATATCATTATTTTTAATAATAATAAATTAATTTAGCGCCGCTTCTTACCAGGGACACACACAGGGGGGGATTCTGGAGTTGTTTAAATCCCGGAAGTTTGAAACATTTTTCATATGTTTTATTTTATTTTATTTTCAGGAGACAAAGATTGCCATAAAAAGCGTCTTTTGAGGCTTCAATTTAACAAATTTACCCGGGGGAGGGACCCGGACCCACCGCCGTACCAGTGGATATTCCGTTTTTTGCCCCCCCCCCCTAGAGGAAAATTCTGCGCACACCCTTGCTTTTTACTACTCGTTCGGCTTATACACTTAAGTACTAATTACGTTAATGGGCTAGGAATAGGAACGGTTAAATTTATAGGGAATTAACTCGCATTTGCATGTAGTGAGAGTGGAAAATCATCTAGGATAAACCGCCTCCAATTCACCATACTGAGATTCAAACCTTAATCTCCCCGTCCTCGGCAGTCTAGCTCAACACGATACCAGTGCTTTAGCTAACTACACAACCGAGGTGGGTAAAAAACCCAGCTAAATTTGACCTATATATGTTACGATGCCATTCCACTTTTTTTTGTAACTGCTAGATGTTTTGGGAAGTCTTGGAAATAACCGCAAGAATAAAAAAGTATGTTTATTAGATGTAATTTAAAACGCTCTATGTGCAACCAGGAGGACAGTAAGATCCTATGTAAATAAAAATGAGAGTTATTTCATTAGATACATTCAGATTTTTGCATATGACACTTGCTTATATTGTGAGAAAATTAATTTAAATGTTCTACTAAATAATGTTAAATCCGATACCCCTCCTTTGCTAGACTGGCGTCATACCAATAACTTCTATATTATTATTTTTTTTAACTAAACCTATCCTATTCTCAAAATCAAGCAGAAAAAAAAATCATGGAAAACTAGATACTGGAATTTTTTAAACTAAACTTATTCTATTCTCAAAACCAAGCAGCAAAAAAACAAATTATAATAATAATCATGGAAAACTAGATACTGGAATTTGTAGACTCTATTACCTACCTGGGCCTAACTATTGACAAGCATCTCCTGTGGGACAGTCACATAAATGGTATAACAAAAAACCTAATTCCTATTGCAGGAGAAATAAGCCGATGTGCCTATGCATTAACTAATCCACGCAAAATAACTCTTTATCTTTCTTTGGTACGCTCATATTATCTAATATATTTTAGTAATATTTGGGGCTTTGCAACCAAATCAAGACTAAAAAACCATCTTCATTCCAAAATAGAATTATTATATCACTATATCATTTACCTGTTAGAGAATATAGAACTACCGCAGTTTATAAATATTTGAATGTAATGCCTCAAGATAAACTAATTATTTACCAAACAGGCATTCTTTATTACAAAATAAATAAAAATTAACTTAAAAGTAAACACAAATTAGAAATCCCCTAGTCAGGTCATCACACTAGGGGCTCATTTAAAATACAATCATAATAAATATTTTAACACAGTAAACAATGGAATAAATTTAACTTAAAAATGACCATAACATTTAATGCAACTCCAACAGATATCTCTTATTTACTGGAACTGTATTTTTTTTTTAAATTACAATATTTTTTTATTTGCCGATAAACAACTTTAAGCCCAACATACATAGTATTTAATGAGTAACGGCAGTAACAATATTTATAACATCTTAAAGGTACTAAACTCAAGTATAGTAACCAACTATTTTATCCATAAGTTTGGAGTAGTATTCCTTGACTAAGACGAACAGGAACCCAAGTTATTTAAGGAATAAACATCAGGTGGACTCCAAACTAGAACCTCGTGGTTAAATAAACGTAACTACTAATGGCTCAAGCTATCTAACAACAGACTTACAAAACGAAACTAAAATACAAGAAGTTTCAAAGTTCAAAGGTGCTTTAGGGGGCCTAATACATATGCTAGGAATATAATGCGAGCCGCCTCTGATGACTCGTTGAATCCCACTGAGTTGTTCACCTCGCTAAGTAGACAATCCATGCGGAAAAATCCAGAACTGAAATTGGCTAGATCTGGGAATTACATATTTGCACCAGATCTGGACCAATTCTTGCTAGATATGATTTTTAAACACGGAAACGAAAATAAACGAAGCTTGAATGAAGCCTATGACCCAAATTAGTTCTCGTAATTATGCTGATAATCCCCTACCATCCCATCAACCAACAACAATACATATCCTGTTAAATTATTAACCTAATAGTATGGAGCGCCTGACAGCTCCTAATATTAATAAGAGCCACAACGACATAATAGGACTAAATGATGTGACAGTCATGGACAATATAGACTAGTTAATTCTAGGTTATTAACATTGCTAATAATCTCAGGCTAGAGTAAACATGGTAATTTAAGAAAACATGATAAAACTCCGCAAGTATATAAAACAAAATATTTAGTCAGTGCATGACTAATAAACAATAATTATTGATTTTGTATTAAATTTAGCTGGTCTTATATGCGAGGTGCTGGAATGATGGACGGGTCCATCATCTTATTCTTGTAGTAGTTTGGTTGAGTAGTTGAAGAGCATTCACTCAACTCGTGGAGCGAATAGTAGAAAATACGACATATCGCTTGAGAACGACAGCATGATCACTATGCGGTATCAGTGGGCTACAAAGGAAGGAGGGGAGGGGGCACTCACAAGCAGTAGACCATTTTATAACAATGCTTCATAGGTTAGTTAGCAACCGCACCACCACGCCCCAGTGGTTGAGAACCCAGTTAGGTGAGGGTTGATTGTAGTCAATTTATTCAAACAAGTTTGAGATTTGTCAGATGGAAGATCAAAGTTGGTTTCACATGAGTGAAACTTTACTAATAAGTATGGAGTAAAATAAACAACATCTGCTCTCCTCTCTTTCATCCAGTAACATGTTAAAATTAAAATTATTGTGAAAACACTAAAAAAAAATCATCGTTGATACACGAACAGCAAGAGAAAAGTAATACGAAAGAAGAAGAATACAACATAAGAGGAATGGTTTTGTCTTTGCCTATTGTAATACACCCAATACACTTACAGGAAAGACGCCAGCGAGATGATTCTTCGGCTATAAACCAAGAACCTGACGTCTTTCATTTTTGGAAACTAGTTTGGATCACAATATTGAGTCAAATATAAAGCGGAGTGGGGAACATCAACGAAGACCTAGTCCGAGTTTTTGTAAGACATCACAAATGTTAAGTTAAGAGGTTCACTGGATGCCCAGAATGATTAAAAGACGTGTAATAACTTAGTTTAGTGACGTACTTGTCCATGGTAAAGGGACAATGTAGGTTTGTGCATTCGATCATCTCTGCAGCTGTGAATTAGATACAAGAGAATTTCCAAAATATCTATAGGATATAGCTGAATTATCAGGTTCGCAACAGGCACCTTATGAGCAAATAAGCCATCAAACAAGTCAGGTAACAAGGCCTCCTGCTAGCTTACCGAGTGTTTCACAAGCACAAACTCACCAAATAAATTAAAAATTAACAAGTCCCTTGCTAGAGAATACCCAAACATCTTTTCAACAGGTAAAACCAGCAACTCAAAGACCAACTAACAAATAACAAGATTCAAACTTATGTTGAAATGGTCAACACAAGTGCTTCATGTCCCAAGAAGATTAGAGAGGTACTTGATAGGGTTATGCATAATAAAATTTGTAAGGGCGAAAGTGTTGTAAGATATTAAAGTTAAAAAGCGAAAAGTCAGGGAAAGGAAAAATAAGATATTAGTTTTTAATGTTGCAATGAGAGGTGTGACAATCTGTGACAGGAAAAGTAGTAATATGATACGGTAGTTAAAGCGACCTTACAAAACTAGATCCAATGTGTGGATTTATGATTATGTATGTATGGGTAATAAATACAACATTATTAAATCAAATTCAATTTTTATTTGGTTCCGATTTTATTATTGTCATGAATATTATAGTAGGCATACTTATTAATAATAAAGTGAAAAATGTAATATTTCCTCTTTATTTACAATTATAGTCACAGACAGAAATACAATTTGTGAATAACTAACAAGTACCACAAGGCATTTCAAACACAAATTGACAAATTAAATTATTATCGTTGGTTTACCACTAACATCTTCTCGCATTCGCAATGGCTATGAGTCTGAAGTTCAATGATTATCTATACGACACTTCATGCATAGTTGGTAAGAAATTAAATTTAAATCAACTTGATGCATTTTACACTTTTCACTATCCATCGATTATAAACGCTATGATTGAAAATAATGTATTTAAGCTTTTTGCGCACTACGTGATATACACTATTCATTATAAGTTAGCATTGTGCATGAATATAAACCCAGCCTAACGTATAAGAAGTTAAAGTTAAATTAATTTTATGAATCGTACATTCTTCATAATGTATTGTTTATAATCGATATAATTGAAAACAATGTATTTCAACTTCTTGTGCATCTCACTATTCCCGATTAATTATATTCCATTCACGGTAGGAATCTCTCTCTGAAAGGTCTTTTTTCCTACCAATATCCTACTATATAGTAGATATATGGTAGGGAAAAAGGCCTTTCAGAAGTAAATTCCTACCGTGAGTGGAATATTTGCATTCTACATGAATATAAACCCAGCCCACGGCTCAATATCATGGATATCGAGCGGCTAAGCCTAATTTCACATTACTAAAGGGTGAAAGTAATTTGACAGGCCTATAAGAATCACTATGTGGCACACAAACTTTTTTAAATGTTGGAAAGCCTTAAACATAGGCCTAATTTAGTATCATTGTAAAACAAAAAGTATCGCCTCTTTGATTAAGGCTTAGTATTTCAGTACTGTGAGGTCTAAGCACATGTTCACATGCAAAAGATGAAAAAAAAAAATTTGTCAGAGCTATAAATGTCACAACATGTGCTTTTTACACAAATTCTAGTTTGGAAACTATTTTGATGATGGTGCGTCCAAAATACATCTTAGGCTTTAAGAGGCCGGTCAACTCTTGTTTACCCATCAAAACATTGTAATACTAAATAAAATATTGTGACAAAACCGTTCTATGGATTTTAAATCGGTTTTCACCAATGAAAAGGTATTTATATTATCTATAAAGAAGACTCTATTAAACATTTACTAATCATACTAATTAAATTATACAATGAAAACTATCACATTTTCAGCCTCACACTATTTTGCTTATAATGACTTCATTAAGTGATATATTCAAAATTTAATTTTACTATATAAAGCAGAACTATTTTTACTTCAATTTTCTTAGATTAGAATTTTTATTTATTGTTCTATTAGTTTTTTATATTTAAAAAAATGAATAATTACTTTAATTAGATTAATATGGATGTAAGTATTAATGTTGGAAAAAGAAGAAAACACAAGGCTAGATAATATTTTTCTCCTGATTTTAGTTATTTTTTTATAATTTATTAGTTTAATACTGAGTTTTAAAACATTATTTTAAGAATTAAAATTTTAAACAGTTTGGTAGCCGTAGTGTAACGCTGTTTGTTGTCAAACAAGGAACTACGTGTACCTGCTGGCAACTGTCCACTGTCTTTTATCTACAGCGTTGCCACGATCGTTTTCAAAGAGAAGAAGAAAGAAATCATTTCTTCCAACATTTTGAAACTTTAAAATTGTGTTTCAAATGTTTTAAATCAAACATAGGAATTAATGTATCTGCCTGAGTGTGGTTGGCGTTCAATCTGAACCACCGGTACATTTTAAATTAAAAATGTTATCATTACTGTAAAGTGTTTTTCCGAAGTATTTATTTGAATTATTAACTTTCTTCTATGCACCATGTCTTAGCACATGTTCGGGATATCCACAAGAACATCACAAACGTGAAATTAAATTACTTTTTATTGAAAGAATAAGAAACAAAAGCTAACTTCGTTTAAGTGCACCACGAAAGAAGCGGCGTAAAATTATTTTAGAATATTTAAAGAGAAGTTAAGTTAAAATACTACTTAAGAATATTTAAAAAATAAGCTAAGTTAAAATATTATTTTTGAACACAATATATTGTCATTACTTTGTTTTGGCAGTGAGGTTTATTATAGCTAATTTATAAAAATTATTAGACCTAATTGTAAAATTCCCACACCGGACTTCACGTGGCCTAGAATCTTAGGCTTACTTTGACTATATTTTCGGTTACGAAGAGATCAAGGTTCAAATCCCAGCGCACTATGGATAGTTTTATTTGTAAATATTTATCACCCTTTCTCCAAGCAGATGCTGGTACATTTCCTTTGGAACTTTACCTCCACTCCATTGTGTTATTAAATTAAGTATTTAGTAACAAGGGTAGTCTATATGGATGGTCGAGTAGTTTAAGGCGTTTGACTCGCAACAAATGGGCTGTTCTTAACTGAGCTTGAACTTCTAATCCCAACTGGGTGAATTGGATATATCTTACTGATAAAAAAATTAAACAACCACTGTATTAAACGCACTTATTTGAAAAAGTTTTCATAATTAGCGCGGTCCGGATTTTGATGACCCAAAAAGTCTAAAAAATAATCTATATAATCACATTAAAAATGCCCAAAAATTAATTTAAATTTACAAAAAAAAAAGGCCAAAAAGACAATGAAAAATTAATTAGCACGAGACTAAATCAAACACCTACTTGCCAAGCGGAAACTAAAATGTTTGCAGCGCAAAACCACAATAATTACACTTGCATTTTGCTAAACAGTTAACCTTGATTTACAAACTCTAGCTACCGCTTCCACTGATGTCCAGCCATGTAAGTAGAGAAGGTATAGATTCATTTGAAATTTATATTTATTATCTTCTCATTCCAACAGTTGTATGAGGAATAATAAAATGTTTGGTTAGTCCGTTTACAAAACTTATTAATATTCAACATAACCGTTTAAATATTACCAAAAGATTAATTAAAGTATGTAAAAATGACCTATAAATTAGACATCTCTTCAATCAGGGAATGACAATAGTTTATTTTAGCACCGCGTCTTACTACCCATCCGGGTTATACGCTTATGTACTAATTATGCTAATGGGTTAAGGATGAGGAAGGTTGAATTTAAGGGAATTGTTAGTGGAGAGTAGGAAACAATTTAGGAAAAAACATCCTCAGTACACACGACCGGGATCAAACCACGATCTCCCTGTCATCGGCAGTCTCATCGTACAAATGAGTATTGTCTGTGATGTAAAAAAATAAATAATAATAATCAAATAAATATCATACCAAAGATTATTCTTTATATAAAGGGGAGCAATAAAGAACATACGGAGGAAAAGTTATTTGGAAATCAAGGCTCCCAGATAATGGGACAAGGTGGGTTCATTAGAATAACTCCAGGTGGGGTATTAAGACCTTAAAAATAAATTTTCAAGGGTTTTTACATTTGTAACTGAGAGGGTTATTTTAATTAATATTGTCTTTTTTTCTAAATAGTTCATACAAATATATTGTATTTACTTTTTTCTAGATAATCTAATGACATATTTCACCTTGTAGCCTTTAGGATAAAGTTGAGACATTGTACTACTGGAAATCTGTATTTTCATAAGGATCAAATGTATTTTTATCAAAAATACAACTGCATGAATAATTTGGAATAGTTTCTCACATAATAAACCAATTTCTACTATTTACGAGTGTGGTATAACCACAATTTAAACCTTTATATCCTCTGTGCTAATATAAGCGAGCGTATCTTATTAATTCTTAAATGTATATTTTCAAAATAACTAGAGCAAGGGACCATTTTTTATGTGTATTTTTTGAAACTGAATAAAGCAAATCTATTTTTTGAAATAATTTTGTTTCGGTTAGACTTAGGTCGTTCGTGTGGTTTTTTAGTTACAATATTATAATTTTAAAATAATTATGATTTACTAAAGGCTTACTATGTATCTATAATGCCTAGATTGGTTAAGGTTGGATAAAATACGTTGAGTTTTTTTCGGCGTTTTTTCTTTAAACGCTTGTTCCTAGCCCTGAGAAAGAAAAATAGATTTTTATTTTTCCTGAAAATACTATTTTTATACTGAGTTTTGTTAAAATTGGAGGACATTAACTCCTTATTTAAGTATTTGTATACTATTGTAAACTTGTTTACAGATAATCATTGTGACTCGTAGTTTGTGCCAGGGCTAGCAAAGCTTGAAATTTGACAAAGATATTAGTAACAAACCAGAGCCCCTAACAAAAATATTTTATGCAAAGTTCCTTTCAGTTTATGCCAGAGAGACCGAGTATATAATAACTACTCTATTAAGGTAGGGATGAGGAATGAAGAAGGAAGCATTTTAGAGATAATCAACCCGCATTTGCCTTCAAGATGAGTGGGACAACATATAGGGACAAGACAGCTTCAGTAGACCCGACTGGGGTTTGAACCCCAATCTCCCCGTCGTCATAAGGCCCGTTTAACACGAGAGTGACGCCTTAAATAATTTGTCTACTAAAGCGGGTGAGACTGATAATTGCGTGATAACTTTGACAGTTTTTTTTATCACGTCTGAAGATGATAAAAATAGTTATATATATTCTATGAAATTTTATTATTTCTCGCTACAAAATTGTGGGCCAAAATAAGATCAAAACTCAAAAAACATTTGTATCTTATTGGGTGTTTATGCGTGTTCAAAACTTGGTCAGTTTCCATTAAATTAGTTTCTTACACGTAAAAACTTCAATACGAGTTTTGACCGAAATGTCAGCTCTGGCCACCTCACACTTTGCATTACTAGCACTACCCATAAGAATTAATAAAATGACAAATATTTTATTTTTTAAGAAGTAGTTAAAAAGATAAAAGGTGATAAAATGAGCACATGTGTCATTAAAATAATTAATTTGATTTCTATTTTATAGGCGAATATCTAAAAATTCAATAGTTTTATGCACAATCGTGTATTATTATTAGCACCGCGTCTTACTACCCGTTCGGGTTATACGCACTTAAGCTAATGTGTAATGGTAGGTTGATTGTGAGATGAAATGGAGGACCTACAGTTTAACGTGGAATCCGAACCACGGTGGAGGCCTGGCATTCCCCACATCACAATCGTGTAGCATTTGTGTGTTTTCTCATACTGAAAGCATTAGGTATCTTGACAGGGGAACTCACATTTCGAATTCGTGGCTAAAGAAAACTGAATTCTAATATTGTGTATTTTTCTCATCTGCTAACAATAGCTAGCGTGGATGATTGGTTTGTATTTTAAATTTGTTCCCCGTGGGATGTAAAGCTGCTAATGAGCAACCAGATTTATAATTAATAGTGAATCACATAAAATTCGTTCCTTTAAGTTAAAGCTACAGTTGATACGTTTATTAAAAAAATTAGTTTTACACAGTATTTAATAAAGTTTTGATTTGTTTTTACTTTCAGGGCTACCATTATTTTTTTAACCAAAAAATTCTTTATTTTTTCCACGTTTTATAAAGGGAATTCTCATTTTATCGGACACTTAATGAGAGTATATAGAAATAAAACATTATTCTTTATAAAATTGATTAGTGAGGTAATGAAATTTGTGTTTAGAACAGAGTGATTTGATTTTGATGTAGAAATATATGCAGTCACTCACAATCACTATTTTTCAGGAATAAAAGCGCTATAGAAGGGAAAGGGTGTGGAAGGAGAAAAATACGAGTTATTCAGTTAGATTTTTTTTACTATACAAAAGCTCACTACATAAATATTTCAATTAAATGTTACTAACATTCCATTATTTTTAAGTTGTTCCTGAATTTCTCTCTTTTCCTGGCTCTCCAAGAGTGTGTAAGTAATAACTTATTTCGTAATTTTATAAATTTCTTGTATACTTTAGTTTATCCATTAATTACTCTTATTTTAGCACGACGTCTTAATACTGCCTTTTCAGGTTATACGCTTATTTCCTGTTGAAACAGTTGATAGCTTTCATATTGGCGTAATCCAAGATTTGATAAAGACATACTCCCTGGCCTAAACTTCAAATTTAGAATCCCACTATAGTATTTGTAAACTATTTTGAATTAAGCCAATATATGTTTTAAGATGACATTCTGATGGAGCGATTGTGTAAAGATAGAAAAATGACACACGAACGGGGATTTGAGCCCTGGTCATTCATCTCTACTCGCCAACTGTTGTACCTATTGGATTATCAGGGATCTCTTTGTCAGTTCAATCACCCACATAAACCTCCAAGCGTACTAGTGTAGATAAATACCAACAATAATTATTGTTACAAGGTAACTCTTATTCAATGAATAATCGTATATTTCCTTTGTATAATTTATTTTGATTGCTTTAGCATTTAAATAATATTACCAATGTATAGTAAGTGTTAATAATATTACCACCGCGTCTTACTACCCGTTCGGGTTATACTCTTTAAGTACTAATTACGCTAATGGATTAGGAATAGGGAAGGTTGAATTAGAGGAAGTGAACCCGCATTTACGTGGAGGGAGAGTGGAAAACCATTTAGGAAAAACCGCCCCCAGTTCACCTGACCGAGATTCGAACCTCGATCTCCCCGTCCTCAGCAGTCGAGCTCAACATGACTAGCGCGTTAGCCAACTACGCCACCGAGGCGGGTATAGTAAGTGTTGCTTTTAATCGTGTGTTGGGAGTAATATTTAAGCAATGACAATTTGTTTAATATTTGTATTATTATTAATTATTCAATAAAATGTTGTTTTAAAATAACTCACCATTTAACTATTATTTAATGTTTTTAATATAATAATGTATAGATACAAATACAATTGTATTTATTATTAAATTAATTTTAAAATTTAATGTGTATTCTCAGTTCTGGCATGGTACAGTTTCTACTTTCTAGGATACTTTTGTTTATCACTTTAATATCATTATAGTTCGTATTGTATTGTGTACAGCTACTTGTCTGATATATTCCCATTTAAATACATTAATAGCGTAGGGAATAGTAAAGTAAATTTTAGAAAAATTTAGCCACATTTGTGTGAAGATAAAGTGGAAAACCTTATAAAACACTCTTTGTGGGTATACACCCAGCCGGTATTTGAAGCCCAACCTCCCCATCACTGGCAAACTAGACTATACCCCAACTTTATTATGAATGGACATATTATATAAGAGCCTGAAAACTTCAAATTTGTGTATGCCATGGCCAGGATGAATTTCAATGAAAGCCCAAGCCAGTTGACAAATGCATTGCCTTCTATTTGGGACAATCTTAGGTTATTGCCCCTAACAGCTCTCGTTAAGGCTTTGTACAAGTTTTGGACTTTGACTCCTTTCAATACGAAGGTGATTGCTACCTGAGATAAAGATTGCAGAGAATTAGTGCTTTGTTTGCCAACTCAGGCCCCCTCTTTAGATGTCCGAGGGGTAGAGGTGGGCTCTAAAGTACCTACAACTCTGGCAACACTGTAGATTTGACTGAGCCACCGAGACCAAGTAAAACTCAATTGCTTTCCTCTGATAACGTTAATTGGGGGCTGGCGCTGACGCGACTCTTCACTTCCAACGACCATTGACCGGGCCCTTAAGACTAACCCTTATTTTTCGGATTAATCTATCCTTTATTTAATCTTGAACACCTTAAATATTAATTAAAAACTGTATTTTAAGTATAGGCTATTCTAATAAAATATTTATTAACTTAGCTTCTTATTATAGAATTATTTGTTATATTCATTCATTGTTTTCTCTTTATAAAATTAATTACTTATTTGGTTAAAACATTAATCTTGGTTACCAAGCTAATATTATGTTGCAACCCTGTGAATTACTCTAAATTTCCATAGAATAAAGTCGTCATATGAATGTGGAAAAGTTCATCCTTGTGTGTATGTGCGTTTGTGTGTGTATGTGTTGGACTATTAGTTTCCAATCACATTAATAATTATAGTGATGCTTTTGTTGACCCTTAATAAATGTATATAAAATATTAATTTATATTATGAGTGAACATATTTGGGAGCCGTTGGCTGAAGTTCAGCTTAGCCTGTTGGGATGCTCCAGTGAAGAAGACATATTCTGCCTTTGTAGTCGTGTGTTTATTCGGTATGTGAATTCACTAAATAGGCACGTTTACATATTTGAGATGCTCAAGAACCATTAAATTAAAAACTAATTGTGTCAAATTTTCTCTGAAACAGGCAAATTACTTAGACCTACAATAACTCGGACCATTTCTGATTATAGTTATTTGGAAACATGTGGGCCAGCATAACTTTAAAAACAATAGATCAAGGTGACCGACCATTCGTCCACGAAATAATACTTAAATTCATCCCCATTTTGTATTATAAACTAGGCCTAGGGTTCAAGTGCAATTTGAAATGAATGAGTTAAAATAACAATGTTAAATATTTTATTAAAAGGTTCTCTCTGAGAACAAAGAATATAAAAAACTAATGCTTAACTATTATTGTTTTTACATATTTGCTTTAAAATAGGACCTTTTGGCTTTTCACAGTGATTTATTGTCTAGAACGTCTATGTTAAAAAACAAACAAAAAAAATGGAAATAATTACCCAAGACTATCACATATTGTATTATAATTAATATTATACACAAAAGATCGCCAACCATCCATAGGCCTTTACCATAATAAGCCTAGGCCTAATCTAATAAGGGTTGTTTTAATTTTACCCAGCCCCCGAAAAAACCCACTTATATTTTGTCTTTAGGCTTCACTGCTTAACACTAATACATTCAAGTAAAGAAAGTAACAACTCAATTATGTGGCCGGTTTGCCAGTAATTTGATGCATGGTCTGTTCTCCCCCTACTATTCCTTCTACATAAACTTTTTTTTTATCAACTTGCTAGCTTATACAGTATTGTTGCCAAGAGTTACATTGTTGCATTATTGTTTTCCTTTATTATGTGTCTTTATTATTCCTTTCTTGAAAACATACATAACATCTTTAATTAAACAAAAACAAAAAACCACACATTAAAACTTATTATAACCAAACTGGGTTGGGGGTTTTTCAACCCTAAATATAAATAAGGCCTAAATCAGCCTAACAACCATTCCACAGTTACGGGTGTGACATTTGTATAAGCTTTTCTAGCAAATAACCCTTTTAAAATATCTAAAATACAATTTTATTATGAAGAGTTTATTTGTAGTGCAAACCTAATTTTTTGCTCTTTATTATTTCCCTTTTGGAATTACAAAATTAAACCTTTCACAAAAGAGTTTTAATGTTTGTTACGAGTGTGACAAATTTTAGACATCTTACAAGTGTGTATGGTTTTTTTCAATTTCTTTGTGTTGTTTATTCGTTAGGCCTAGCTTTCTAATAATAATTTATTTTGAAAAATAAGAAGGTAGTCATCCACCATGGACGTGAGCTTGATATTTATTATAACATAAATTGTTTCGGTTAAAAATTGTTAGATTCTGTTATGGCTGTGACACAGTGCAAATATAACATGTTTGGCCTACATTTACAATAATAACTAGAAGTTCTTGTGGAAAGTTTTTATCTTGTATAAAATAAATACTATTAAAAACAATATATTCCATTAATAAATCATACATAAACACAGTTAAAATAATTAAATAGGCCTAACTATAATGTATGTACAAAGACAAAGGAAACCTCCTTTTCGTTCATTTTAAATAAACGTTTGCCATAACACTTATTTAAAAACATAATTTTAATTTATTTATTCTAATCAGGTTCATTTTGTCAAATACCAACATATTCATTCAAGCTATACTTATTCCATAAACATTGTAATAAAACATATTTTCCTATTTTCAAGCCTGCACTGCTTGGTGTAGCAGAGTTTTGGGGTAAATATTTCTTCTCTTCCTCTTCTTTAACTTCAACAAGTTCTTCATTAGACGAGTCTGTCTAGATATCTTCTTATCAAAAGGTCTTGGTATTCTGTTCAAAGACACAACATTTTTGCATAGGCCTATTGGATTTGAAAGTACAACAGTTTGTATGTACTTTGATTGTAATCCTAGTATGACATTTACTCATTCCCATATATTAGTTAACAATTCTTTGTCCACTAATATAGCTTCACTCATTACACATAATATTGTCACCCTATGAACAACTTTGGATGCCCAATCAAAAAATTGCTTTACATTATTTACAATCACATGCCTCGACCTCACTTAATTTCAAACTTTTCTCTTGACTGTCCCTCCAACCCCATCAACGGGACTTTTACCATGAGATGTGGTGAAAAAATACCACTCTCCTTGTATTCCAAAATCTTCTGTGAAAAAACACAAAGTTTTGAGATTATACTTATTTTTAAATTGTCCAACCCAACCATCAGAATAAATAAAAACCTTTTTTGTTTGCTTGAACTTGTCTTTCAAACATTGTAGTATTTTTTTCATGAATGTGCAAACTGAGAATTTATTGGGTGCAATATGCCATCACTAATAATTGCAAATGAGCGCACCACCTTGCTACTCAGCCAAGCACAGCATGTAAAAATAGTGACTTGATCATGACTCCAGTGCACACTTTGTATTTAATCTTGTTAACATTTTTAACAGTGATCTAAAGTTAACTACTGTAGTTAAATTTCACTGTCTTGAAACTCCTCAAATAGCCCCTCAATCAAGAATTATACACCCCAATAAAATTACCTCCCTTGTTATAGCGAGGTCATCAACTGAATCCTAAAATCTCAATGAAAGAGTTTTCTTCTTGATACTGGTTTCTGTAAATACATTTTAATTTTAAGAAATGTGTACCTACTACAGTAGTCCCGTGGCTTCTTTGGTGCCGATTGACAGCTCACAGCTGACTTCTGACAGTCAACATTTAGGTATATACATACATTTTGACTGTCAAAAGTGACAGCTGCTAAACACATGTTTTTGCGAATCATCTGGTTCAGCGTAAGGATACATAATTTGGTCTGGTAGCTTTTCAAAGCTGTCAGTCAGCACCAAAGAAGCCGTGGGGCTACTGTAGGTAGGCCTATATTATGCCTATTTATTTAGCATACGTAATAAACTTTGCATTCATAACTAAACCTAGGTTAGACACACTTTTTATCCAAGAAATATGTTTGTCAAAGGTCTACATGCATAGCACAGTGTCACACCTATCCAATGTGTTACAGGTGTGACAGATTTTGGTTCATGTTTATTCACTTCATGTATTAAGTTAAACATAAATTTAACCATAAACCTTGATAAGCTTCATAATCTCACTTCTGGAAAATAAAAATAAATTTTTATTTTTATTTAAGTTCAGAGGTAAACTTAAGTGTATTTTTTGTAATGAGTGTGACACTAAGATATGAGCTCATTATCACCTCTATTAATCTGAAATTAACATACTTGAAAACAATATCTCTATTGATTTTGCAAGTTCATTGATGTATATTCACTTGACTGACTTTAAAAATGTGTACCCTAAAAAGAAGGGAAATGTCTTGTACACCATAGCATTTAATGACACAGAAAAACAAAAAACTAATTTTAAAAAAGCAGTAAAATATTGCACCTTGCCTAACTAAAAATTAGTATCCAAGTTGTTTTTTATAAATTAAGAAATTACATACATAGGCTCACTTTTATATGGAATGGCTGCTAATCAACTACATAGAAAATATTTGCTTGACCAACCTATTTCCAGGGTATAGCGAGACACAAAAGTCTACGGCAATCACACCTTGAACATCTTACTTTTTTTGTGTATCAAACCAAAATCTTACAAATGTGATATTAGTTGTTTATTCCCTTTATAAATCGTTCAGTGAATTAATATTGATAAAACTTTCACACACCTTGGCCCTTGGCCTAGCTGTTAGAATAAACTCAATAATGAGTTGTTGGAAAAACACAAAACATGAAAACAAAGTAAAGTAGAAAATTTACTACACACTATATTAAACATGCTGCAACCAAAACAGTGGTGTCGAACAGTATTACCAAGTGATACAGTTGGAATTCACCTCAGTATCCAAAACCTCCCTTCAATTCTACAATATATCCTCTCATTTAAACAATATCATAATACTCAATAATCTTAAAATGCAGACCACGAAATAAATTCAAATTTTTACAATATTTAGGTTGTTCTTAAAATATTCAAATCTAGTAAATGGCAAAGTTTTTGTCATTAGTGGTATATATGATATTGATCATTAGTTGATACTTAGGCCTATTTTAAATTTACCATTGTTAACCACCAACATTGTTGTAAGGATGTGAAGTGTGGGTTTGTCAGCAGAAACATAAGGGCAAGGTGAATGCGGTTGGAATGAGAGATTTAAGTAACGTATGTGGAAAACTCGTTTGGACAAAGTGACTAATGATTGGGTGATGAAAGAGTGTGGTTTGAAAGAAAATCCAATAGGTAAAAGTGAAAGAAGCATCTTACGTGGGTTTAGGCATGTTGAGGAGATGAGTGTGGATCGAGTGATGAAGCAAATATATGACAATAGAGTGTGGACTAAAGAAAGGAGTGGGCCATTTAAGGCATGGTTGAATGTTGTACAGACAAATATGTGAAAATTAGAAATATTACAGGTAATAGGTATGGATTTTTTTTAGCTATAACCACAGTTTCTTGCCTACCCCTTAAGGGATTAAACTAGGGGTATCAAAAGGTTTCAAGATTTAGTGTGTAAAATGAAAACAAAGCACAGCATGAGGATGCATGCACTAGTGTGGCAAGCTATGACATTTATCTATCAGTACGACAAGTGTCATCGTTCCCTGTAGACCAGTGGCTGTGTTACACACATTTATTTGATGATAGACACGGGTGAATTTGCGATTTTACTATGGGCCGCAAACTAGAGCAGAGAGTGAACATCACATTCTGTGTCTTACTCGGAAAATCTGAAACTAAGACTTTCCAAATGATACAGCAGGCATACAGCAATGAAGCTATTAGCTGTCCGGTGTGTTTTGAGTGGCACTCGCGCTTCAGGAGCAGCAGAATGTCACTGAAAGACGATAAAACTTATCATCATCATACATCCCACCAAAGTGATGTTGATCTTGACCAATTGATTGTAATGAGATTAATGCTATCTTCTCTTCTTGGTTATCCACACTGCCAACATTAGAAGTATCTTGAACTTTTCATTACAGACACTTAGCCAGAATGCAAGAACAATGTTTGAGTAAAGGCGTAGTGGACTTCTTCTGAAGTAGTAGCTCTCTCATTCTAGAAATTCTGGCAAGGAATTATGTGATGAAATTTTACATAGGAATATCATACCCTGGAGGGAAATAAAATTCTTTGCATCCACTGCCTTCTATAGTGTTGATTGTGCTTGTAAGGCTTACAAACATGCTTAAAAACGAGCATGTACTGTTTGAAATGATGACCATTTAAAAGCTCATCATTTAGTGAGAAAGATAAATTGCTAAGGTAGTAGGCAATCTTTTTATGTCTCAATATGAATGATATCACTGGAAATGAACTTAGATTGCAACCAATGGCCCATCCATCACTTTAGGATGACATCTTTGAACCCCTTCATACACATTTTAGAATGTATATATGTGTTTAAAAATATTATTATATAAAGTTGCGATCTTGATAAAATAATGTTTGTGGTTTAACTTATGTAATGACTGGAAAAGTTGAAAAATGGCTCTGGAAAACCAGGAAAAGTCAGGGAATATAGTTTGTCTGGACACCTTGTTTAATCTTTTAAAAAGTATTATATAAGTTCTCCAAAGCAACAATTTGATGTCTTTGATAACTAACCAAAATAACAATTCACTCTCATAACTTCATAATTATCATTCCCATGCATTTTCTTTAGGCACGGGTTTGATCACAAGAACTTTTACTATAATTTAAACAAACAAAAAATAAATAATTCCCTTAGGGCATACTATTTAAATAATTTAGTTAATTTATCAATGTGAAACAAGTTTCAAAAAACAATAGGGCCTACTTGTCTTAGCAATACACTTGGCTATCTATTTTATTCTTAGATAGTTTCTCAAGAATTAGTAGAAGCACATAGTAAAGTTAGAATTACATCAGAGAGAACACAAGTGAGTGAACAGTAATAAACACAAAATTTGTTTCATTATTCCCTACACAGAGAACTCCACCAAAGAGTCACATGTGTTCACTAGTGCTTTGACTTTTGTCAATTTTCAAACAAATAATAAAATTATATTTATGTTTGCTCCTACTTTGTTTTATTTTGGTGAGAATGGGTATAAAAGCAAGGGGTCAAGTTCAGTACAAACCAATCTCCTTGTTGTTCATGGCATTTTAATTCAATTTATAATGGAGAGGACTAATCCGCCTCGGTGGCGTAGTTGGCTAATGCGCTTGTTGTGTTGAGCTCGACTGCTAAGGATGGGGAGATCAAGGTTCGAATCTCGGTCGGGTGAACTTTTTTTTTTCCTAAATGGTTTTCCACTCTCCCTCCACGCAAATGCGGGTTCACTTCCTCTAATTCCACCTCCCCAATTCCTAATTCATTAGAGTAATTAGTAGCCTACTTAAAGTGTATAACCCGAACGAGTAGTAAGACGTGCTAAAATATTATTATTATTATATTAATGGAGAAGACTGATGAAAATGCATTAAGACAGAAGTAATGGAATATCTAGTCCCATTAACTGTAATAGTGTATTTCCTTCATGGATTTCACACTTCCCCAAAAATTCATTAACCCAAATTTGACACTTTCATCCTCCTAACATTAAACATGGCCAGCTCACCCCCCACCAGACAAAGTAATGCCAACTCAACTTTGTCATCCTCCCTTCTCCTTTTTGCCATGTTCCAAACTCTTTTAATTACAATGGCACATCCACCCCACAAATTCACGAATCAATATTGAATGGCATCCATTTTGGTGCTGTTCTCATGTGCTATCTTGTGTAATCACACCTATTGAGTGCCGATCGCGAGAATATGCAAATGTCACCAAATACATGTGCTTGTATTCTCTCATGTATAACCCTAGCTTTGAAGAAATTGCAATTTTATTCGACTGAAAGAACATCACATCCATCATAGACTCTGCCTTAAAATGTGAGTGAAGAATGACCCTGGGCACGGAAAGACTCCTGGATAGCTCAGTGGTTAGAGCATTGGCGTACTAAGCCGAAGGTCCCGAGTTCGATTCCTGTGTCCAGGTGTCATTTTTAAATTTTGAGAATATGAAAAGACATGGCTTAGGTTAAAAGGTGTTTGAAGAAAACCTATCAAGGACAGATACTTAATGTAGAACTGTGACAATCCTGTAATGTTGTCCTGGTAGAATATACAAGACCATTGCCTCAGACTCTTTAGCGAAAACTAATACTGGAAGAATGCTGAGGATACTCCATGTATCACTGCACACTCCTGGTGTCCATCATCATCAGGCCAACAATATTGTGATTGGTTTGCTGCAGCTCTTCACTTTTACCTATCTTGAGCCAAATTTTTCACATCTTTGTACCTTCTGCCAACATATTTTACTATCTAATTCATGTAGTGTAGTTTTGGTTTCTCTCTGGAATTTCTTACTTCCACACCTTCTATTATTATCTTTGTCACCCTTCTTGGTGGCGTAGTTGGCTAATACACTTGTTTCGTGTTAGCTAGACTGCCAAGGACAGGGAGATCGAGGTTTGAATCTTGGTTGGATGAACTGGGGGTGTTTTTTTCCTAAATGATCTTTCACTTTACCTCCATGAAAATGTGGTTTCACTTCCTCTAAATTCAACCCTCCCAATTCCTAAACCATTAGCGTAATTAGTACTTAAGCGTATAACCTGAATGGGTAGTAAGACAGCTAAATAAAAAAACATCTTTGTCAAACTATCATGTCTCAGTATATGACCTACCACGTTAATTCTTCTTTGATATAGGCCTATACTTTTCCAAAGTTTCCTTTCTTCATTTGCTTTTCCTAGCACTTCTCTTTTTGATACCTTCGGGAAAACAAAAAAAAGTGATTATACTTTATTTTTGTGCACTGAAAAATACCCCAGTATAAGTGAGGCTCAATTTTGCCATCTATCGAGAATTTAAAGATGAGAGCCACTCTAAATAGCTTTTAGGGATATACAACTTCCAACATTTTATGGAGCGTGACCATTCCAAATATCTTGGAGAGAAGTTTAATTTTAAAAATGTTTCTAAACAAGGACTTCTCAAAATATTTTCTAGAGTCATTACATTTCAAACATTTTCCGGAACTGAGTCCTCGAACCCCCCTTTGACTCGTATGAGTTTGTATTTTTAAATTTTTTTTCCATCTTCCCCTCTTACACAAATAAGGTGCTGCCACTACTTATTTAGCCACGTATTGTATATCTAGGCCTACTACTGTTTAACTTGCCTACACTCTACTCGTGGCTGAGTACACATCACCAGTGATTTTATTACTTTCTGACCCTGACCTTAAAAAAGGTTCCATGATAATGTAGAGTATTCTTATGCTTGGGGCTTTTTTATTGGTAAAGGGGCAGGGGTCCTATCTCTGTTAGCTTGTGGTTAAGTCCTCCTATATGAGATGGATATGATCTTTTTTTTTTACAAAGACTAATCTTTAGTTAATTAAAGGGGGTTAAGACATAACTAAAGCTGTATCTGGTATGAATTGTGTTGAACTCTAGTAGTCTACTAAAGTAGGCATTGCGTAGACATACTTACTAAGAATACTTGTTCAAATATCAAAATTTGCTGGTGTTCAACACATCTAATACAAAACGTTTTCATTCAGAATAATCATTATCATCATCAACTGTCTCCAGCCTGTGGCCTGATCAATCTAGTAAAGTGCCTCCATCTTCCTCTATCCTTCCATTCTTACTCCTTTAATTTCTTTCATTCTTATCCTATCACTTGAACACTTTCTATTATCTGATCCTCACATTGCTTTCTTGGTCATCCTTGCATTTTTTTTATACATACATCATTTCCAACATCCTCTCATTTTCCATTCTTATTACATGCCCATACCATCTCAGTCTTGCTTACTCTACTATTTCATGTACTCCCTGTACCCCTGCTCTTTCCTGGATAACTTCATTCCTAATCTTGTTTCTCCTATGACAGCTAACATGCTCCTCACAAACTTCATTCCCATAGCTTCCATTTTCCTAGTCTCTTTTACATTCACAGCCTACATTTCTGCTGCATATGTGACAACGGGTACAGAGTACACCTTGTACAACACTTTATTACACTCCATTGCAGTTTTCCTACACACCTATACAACACCTCTCTCTACTCTTATCTTCTCATTAAATCCTCTCTACTTCCACCTTTCTTCTCAATCATGCTTCCAAGATATTTTATGTTCCGGACTTTTCTCAGCTCTGCTCTATCCAACCTTATAGCTTTATTAGGGCTTATACTCTTCCTTGCCATTACCACCATTTCACACTTTGCCATGCTAAATTTCATTCATTCCATTCTTGTAGCTATTTCTGTACTTCCTCTTCCTTCTCCCCCATACTATCAAGTCATCAGCAAACATCATGGCTTTCATTCTTTCTTCCCCAAGTTTTCCTACACTTTTGTTCATTACCATTTCCATTACCAATAGTAATGTCTTTACTGATTTTTTAAAATTTGGAACCACTCCATCCTGCCACACTCTGTCTTAACAAAACTCTCGGTATCCTCATACATGATTTTCACTCTCATTACAACTCCTCTTTCTACTTTGGCCTCATCCATTGCTTTCCAAACATTATTTCTATCCACACAATCATTTGCCTTCTCCACATCCATAAATACCATAACCAAGATCTTCCCATATTCATACCTTCTCGGGGTTCAATCCTCGGTCCCGGCAAAGATTTATCTGATTACCAAACCCTTCCTTCACCTCTGACAAGACATCTTGTGAATGTGGGGAATGCCAGACCTCCACCGTGGTTCGGATTCCACGTTAAACTGTAGGTCCTTCATTTCATCTCACAATCACCCCACCATTACACATTAGCGTAAGTGCGTATAACCCGAACGGGTAGTAAGACGCAGTGCTAATAATAATAATAACATACCTTCTCACCATCAGTTGTTGTATGGCAAATATTAAGTCTATTGTAAACCTCTGTTCCCTAAATTCATGTTGTTCCTTTCTCCACCTTCCTTTTGTGTTATTATTTATTCTCTTTTTCCAGTATCTTCTCATATATGTTTGTACAGTGGCACATCATTGCTATCCCCCTATAATTTATACTTCCTATCTCCTTTCTTGAAGATAGTTATTATAATCTTCTTCTTTCAGTATTCTGGTACCTTGTTTTCCTTCCATATCATTCTCAGCACCCTGTATAACCATTGTGTACCTACTTAACCTGCTGCTCTTAAAATTTACACAGTCATTTCATTCCCACCCAGTGCTTACCCTTGTTTCATCCTCATTATTGTGTCCGCCACCTCTTTCCATGTTTGACCTCTTTCCTCTTCCTCTGCTATTTCTCCCTGCTCCTCTGTTTCACTCTCATCTCTTTTCTCTTTCGGGTTGAACTTTTTCTCAAAATATCTCTCCCATTGTTTCTTTTCTTCCTCTCCTGTCTTCATCATTCTTCCTTCTTCATATATCATTCTAACTTCTTATCTTTTCTCTTTCCTCCTTTTTCTTACTTGGATATATACCAACTTCTTACATCCTTCCACATCTCGTTCCAGCATCTCCGTCCATTTTTGCATCTAATCCTTCCTGGCTTCATTCAGAATCATTAGTTATAAGTATCAAAAGTAGAGGAAAAAGCCTTTTAAAAATTTGATAAAATTGTTTTTTTAGCAAGAAAACTGGAAATTATGCTGGAATTTTATCCTAGAGATTGAGTGGCAACCCTGAGATTGTAACTTTATTGGAATGAACATACTTCCATTTAACGCACTCATGAGCACATCACACAATGGTAAAAGGTGTGTGAACTTACATAAGCCTAATACACACTCATTACTCCAGTGTTAGAGAATCTTTATTCTTGATTCATGATTCATTTACAATTTTCAAATGGTTATTTCTCATGTTGGTATACAGTAGACCCTCCCACATCAGGCCTCTTTCTCCTCGGCATATTCAACTGTTCCACTCCAGTGCTTATCTTTACTTGTCTGTAAGTTACAGAATTTTTTCACCAACAATAGATATGTTTTCCGATCAAATATTTTGTTTTATTTTGTCTTAGCTAAATTGTAAACTGTATACAAAAGATAAACATTTAAATATTTTTTACTAAATCATATTATTTAAGGTTTTTACTCAAGTTTTTTTGCTTCTCTTATTATCCGACCTGTCTTGTGTTCTGACCATGTCTCAGTTCCACTACTGACGAATAATCGGGGATCCACTTTACCAAGAAAAAACTCATACAAATATAACTTTTTATTCCTTAAACTAATATATCACGGTTTGTGTTGCAGGACTGACAACCCGGGAAATTGCAGTGAGACAGAGACTCTTCAAGAGCCTGAACCCCTCAAAATAAATCCCACTGAATCTCCACTGAAAACCCTTGTCAAGCATGACGTGAGTTTTAAAGGTTTTTATTCACACAAACACACACACTTTCTGATTGGCATTAAATCAACTTTGCTTAAAAATGAAGGTAGCATATTTATCAGACAAACAAAAATTAAAGTTGTGTTAAATCCACTGTTTTACGAATCCAAATCTTGAATTTGAATTTCCAATTTACCTCCAAATTTGAATCTTGGAAAAACAAAGCTGTTATTTAATATCTCGATATATTAGCTACAAATGGATATGATTGTACTAAAATTCATTATCCAACTAGAGTTTTGATGCATTGAAATGCACACCCCATAGATGCTAGAGGGTGCTGTTCGTACATAGACTAAAGGCAGAAAGTGTAAACAACACTGCATGCCTGACACCATCAACACATTGATTGCCATATATTTTCAAAGCTTTCCCAGTCTCATATTATAGATGTATGTCAGCCATCTTAGTTAGTTAGTGAAATGATCTGTGCTACACATACAAAGTTCATGCTATCAATGACAACAGCTAAAAATAGCCATTTGATGTGCCACCCAACGGCTCCCTTTAGCACCCTCTGCAGACATACATTCTTTATTGAAAAAGGTTTGTTTTAGGGGTTCTTATCTCTCATTAAAGTTCTGTTTGTAAGAGAGCTTCGAGTCACCTGATTTACAAATCTTATAGTGCATCAATTATCACATTTCTGGCCACAAAATGTTTTTAATATTTGGTTCATTTTCTAATCTTGGATACAATCATAGTTGAAGTTAAATTTACAATATTAATAAAAATAAACAAAACAAATTTTAAAACTTTTTATTTATTTATTTACTTTTATCACTATCAATAGTTAAATTGGGTACTCTCTATGTTTTACAATCGAACATAGATGTCCTTATCAAATTACAGAGGATGCATTCAATTACCTTCTAGTAGCTAACCTACTTGGAGTATGGTATTCATAATAAAGCTTTTGGTTGGTTTATGTTGAAGATAAGATTACAAAACAGATATATGACACCCTCCCTATGTATGTATTTGTTCATTTCCAATTCCACTCTACTAAATTACTTTTATTTTTTTAATTTAATCAATCACATTTAATTTGTTTTCAGAATTTTATTTGATGTCATGCTACAGATTGTAGATTTATTTCAGGTTTTGTTATCTATTATATTTATAATATGTTTAATTTATCAATAATAGATCTATAATATTTGTGAAAAACAATAAAATAGTTGGTAGTATAAATGTAATGTTTCTGCATCTCAAAAATATTCAAAACAGTAGGACTACCTGTGTTTGGAAGGAAATCTATAGCAAATTCATAGTTATAGTATGAATATAAAGCATCACTTATTGTTTCAAAAAGAGATGAAACCTGCGTCAGTATATCTGTGCTACTCTTGCAGTAGACGACACTGGCGGTCTAGGGGTAAGGTGTCAGACTTCTATGTTGGCGGCCGGGGTTCAATCCTCGGTCCCGGCAAAGATCTATCTGATTACCAAACCTTTCCTTCACCTCTGACAAGACATCTTGTGAATGTGAGGAATGCCAGGCCTCCACCGTGGTTCGGATTCCACGTTAAACTGTAGGTCCTCCATTTCATCTCACAATCACCCTACCATTACACATTAGCGTAAGTGCGTATAACCCGAACGGGTAGTAAGACGCGGTGCTAATAATAATAATTACACTGCCGATAATGGGAAGATCGAGGTTTGAATCTCGGTCAGGTGTACTGAGGATAGCTTTTCCTAAAAGGCTTTCCACTCCCTCCAGGAAATTATAAATGCGGGGACACTTCCTCTAAATATAACCTTGAAAATACCTAAAACCATTAGCATAATTAATACATACGCATAAAGCCCAAACGGCTAGTAAAATATGATACGTGAAAAAAAAAATTAAACTCACTTTAATAAAAATTATTATTATTATAAAAACCAAGTGTCCAGAAGGTAGATCTGATGCTAGCTTTTACAGAACTCACTTTTATGTTGTGATGTTATTTGCCACCCTACCTTGTATTTCCCTATTTTTTTCTACTTTTGTGAACAATTTCCAATTTATTTTCCCGTGAAATCTTCGAAGCTCGCCAGATGGTTGCCGGCCTGACTAATGATAATGTTTACATCTATTAAATAAAGTAAAAGGACGTAAGAAACAACGTAAAACATTGTTTTAAATAATTTAAATAAGGAATTTTGATTTAAGGAAGAACACTTAGTTTTTTATTAAGCATATTAATTATCCTTTTAAGAAGTGTGATTGACTCTTGTATTTGTTTTCAATGTCGACCATGTTTGTTTTAACGCATGCACAGTGCTATCAAACAAGTGAGTAGAGGACCTCGTATGAAGGAAAGGAAGAAGGAAGGAAGAAAAATCAAGCGGGCTGTTCAAGTTTTGACAGAAGGAAATATACATTTAATTCTTTATATAAAACTTTATTCACATTCAATTGGCTATATTTTAATATTTATATTAAACCTACATTTCATTTTTATTTTATCCCTAGTCTCTAGCCAACAATTTATTTTAGCTTTTTTATTTATATATATTTTGCTTTCTCTTTGGACTTGGAAGTAAGAATAGAACATTTTTAAATTTAGAAGATTGGAAGGTTTTTAAGAGAGTAGTGAGGTCTTCTTCTTGCTGGTTGGTGGTCCAACATGGTGCCAAATCGATGGGGCTCCCAATTCAAGTGATTTTATAGTGATTCAAAGGTGGTGGATTAAGGTTAAAGTAGCAAAAAAGGGAAGCTAAGAGTGTGTGTAAGAACTACAATATTTATGCTCATTTAAACTGTGGAAGAATTTGAAGGGAAACAAATTTATGAAGATGGTGTTTCAGTATGGACTAATTATTCATGGGTGAGGTCAAACCAACTCTTCAACTTTCGATTATTATAATCATTTCCTTTCTCTTTCCTATATAAATCAGAACTTATCTACTTCCAGAAAGACAGACTAATACAGAGAATCAATTAACATTATATTTTATGTCTAATTATTAATTTTATTGATTGTATGTATATTTTTTTCTCTTCTTTTGGTTTCAACAATACTGTGCTATACTTTATTAAATTATAATTATAATTAACCGGAATTCCATAGGTAGGATTTGGATGTGGACAAAAGGGAAACAACAATAAATTCACAAAAGTGCCTACAATTGTTATTTTATACATTTATTTTTATTTGTAGCCTAAATTAAATTTTTTCTTCAACAATCCATTTTTTTAATCTAAATTGTTCAGGTTTTTTAGTTTTAAGTTTACCCAGTAGTCCCGAGTTTGAGAGTCGTCGTGCCACTGAGTTGATAGCCGAGGTAAATGTTTTTTTTTATTTTGACTATTATTTTGCCCCTAGATACTAGGGGTGGCGCCCAACAAAAAACACTAAGTATATAGATAAAGGTAACACATTTTTCTCTTACACTGTTTGGAATGAACCGAGATAATATATATATTTAATATTTTTCCTGTTTAAGTTTTTTTTATTATTATATTATTTATTATTTCATTACAATGTGGAAGTTAATGCTAACAGAAATATGTAAAATCATTAGTAGGAGTTGTTACTATTTAAATTTATGTAAAGTTCCAACAAAAGCATTAGCAAAATATTGTAAAATAGGGCCTAACTAATTATTACTAACTGAAAATTAGTATTACACACAATATGCTTACACAATATGCTTGATTAAAACACAATTTTACAAGTGCATTGTTTAAACTAGCATGCTAATAATTTGAAACAAACATACCTTTCCAGATTACATTTTGATGGATTGATTTTGTGGATTCATGAAACCGACACCCAGGCAAGAAATTATGCCTGGCAGTTTGGTTTTCCAATCCAACCACTTGGTATTAGTGGACTATATTATATCTTATTCCATGTTCCAACAGGAGGAAGCATTGAGCTGTTACTGCAGTGCCTCTCATACAGACAACAACTACTCCACAGATGAACATGACAGCATCCTATGCAGCGGGAGTGGACTACATCTTAGTGACAGTGGAGCAGATCTCTCTGAACACGGTGGTACTGGAAGAGAGGCAGAGTGGGAGCACTTCTGGGCATCCAATGGAGAGAGACTTATATGGGAGTCCTGGATAGGCAAATATGGCCAGTATATCAATCCTGAGTACTTGGCACAGACTGAAGTTGGGGCAACCAGAAGTGACCAACAACTACAGATAAACTGTGTACAGCCTTATGAACAATTTGTATCTGACACAGTTCATTCACAAGAAGAACTTCTTAAACTGAATGATGTTGCTTCAGAGGAAGTTGCTCAAATTAATTATAAGCCAAATATTGATAGCCTTCCCAATGTTCAAAAACAATCTGCATTTCCTAGAGAAGTAAATAACTTGTCTTGTATTCCTGACCTACTTATTGATAATTCAGACGGAAAAACGGAAATGTGTCCAGATACAAAGGCCCTTTCAAAAGTTGATATTTTAGGAACTGTGAACGATAGTTCTGTGGTTTGCAATGTCCAGGCTAGGGACTCTAGTGCTTTAGACACAATTACTAAGAGCAGTCCTCTGTATCTGTCTTGTTTCGAAACCTCCCCAGTAGATAGTGAGCAAGAATGTTTAATAAACAGCGAGTCTAGTTCTAGCGGACAGTTAAGTCCGGCAAGCTCACAGGCGTCCTCCCAAAATAGTGTCGGGGACTACTTTGTTGCTCGGAGCAGATGTGATTCCAACACTGGCAGTATAGCCAACACCACTGTCACTACAGACTCCATGACAAATGTTACTAGAATCACTGTTTCATCATTAGATCTCAGCTGTGACACAGACTCGATGAACAGTGTGGGATTACTCTCTGCATCAGAAGGAACATCGGACGGGAGTGTGGAAAGTAGCTGTGAAGCTGTAGACACAATTGAATTAGATATATACTGGCAAGATTTGTGGAAGAAACATTTTCAAGAACAGTATCATGAACACTACTACGCATTTCTTGCACAGGTAGATGGGCCAAAAGCTAAAACTCTTCAATCCAAAACAAAAGACACTTCTGAAGTACATGTTAAAGAATGTTCAACAGAAGCTTATACTAATTTTCCAAATATATCTTCTTCTAATGATGATGCACAAGGTAGTGAAGATACAGACTTGTGTACATTTTATGAAGGTTATAAAAAAACTGACATAAAAAGTTTGTGTGGTCAAAATTCACAGGTGTTTAATGAGAACAGTGAAAACCCGTGTTTTCAAACACTAGACTTAACTGAAAGTTATTCTAAAGAATCAAATTCACCTAATATTAAGTCAAATGTTGGTAACTTAATTCAAGAAGATCTGTACAGAGATAAATTTGCAGACTCTAAAATTAATTTTAGTAATAATTCTCTTCAAGGGCAACAACTTAGTAAGTGTGAACATGTAATTCAAAATACTCTAAAGGAAAATTGTTTTGTTTTTACTAGCAATCAACCACAAATGCCTAACAATGTTGTAGAACAAGATGTTAAAATACCATCCAAAATAGAGGAAAGTTACCATCTCGCTATATCAGACATTGCTGTTAGTAAATCTGATTTTTTTTTAAAACAAAATGCTAGTTTTGTTGAAAATTCCCCAGTTTCGTCTCATTTTAACTTCAGATTGAAGGAAGAATTGATGATTCCAAGCACAATCTCTGCAAATGTATCTGAGGGCGTACATCAACAGGCGGAAACTCATGTAGCTCTTCTTAGCCCTATAGATACAAATAAACAAAAGTCTACATCAAAACAAAGGTAAGAACCATATACTTTATTTTTAGACACAGCTTAGTAACTGTTTTTAATTCTTACACTTAATTCAAACTGCTTGGAAATAGTCAGGATTACTATTTTGTTATGTGTGAGGGTTTTAAAAAGTGGGATTTTAATTGAATTAGATTTTTATCTAATTCATAAATATCAAAAGGGGAAAAATTTAATAAAGCCTACACCATCTTTTTTAATCATGTAATCATAGTGTAAAGGTCGATTAGTATCTAAAAAAAGGTGGATAGTTACTTTTTTTCTTTTAAATCTTCCCAAGATATTGCTACTGTGACAACAACTCTCATGCATGATTCCTTTGGATCATTCCATGAAAAATAACCCAGGGGTTGATGCTGACCCATTTTTAAAAAGATTTCAAATTTTTACCTGTGGTAAGTTGATACTAACAAAATAAATCCAAAAGAATTTTTTCACTGTTGCCATATTGGATATAAACACAAATATGACCACTACCGTGTGGAAAAATCAACTATTTCAGACATTTGCAGTTATTTTAATAACTAAGTGTCCGTTAAAGATATAACGTTATATATGGTGTCGTTGGAAAGAGGACACTGTGAGCTTTATAGAATTTGACTGAAATGAGAATATAATCTTATTTTTATGTATTATACTATAGTACTAATATTTAGCTTAACTTAACGATTTTTTCCCATTTTCAGACCTTCATACTTTCTTTTCAAACTGAAAAAAAATATTGAAATTTTGAGAGGGGCAAGTCTACATGGAGTACTTTCCAGTGATATCTTGTGAAACTCTTCCACTCACTCCCTTCTTGGTGAAAAAGTCCCTTCAAGTGGAAGTTTTTGAAAAAAAATTAATTTTTTAGAAGCAATTAGAAAAAAAGGGGCAATTGTAAAAATTTTGAAATTTTATAAAACCTTTCCACTATAACCCTAAACACACCATTAAAATCCCTGTTTTTTATATTATTTTAGTTGCTGTAACTGACCAAAGATGTCAAAATATTGTAATTTTTATGAGCTGTAATATTTATTGAATTGTGGTATTTATTAGGCCACATTACCTACCTTGGTTTCTTAGTTGGCTAACGCGCTAGTTTCATGTTCAGCTAGACTGCTGAGGACAGGGAAATTGAGGTTCGAATCTCACTTGGGTAACTGGGGATAGTTTTCCCTAAAGGGTTTTCCATTCTCCCTCCACACAAATGCGGTATCACTTCCTCTAAAATCAACCTTCCTAATTCCTAACCCATTAACCTAATTAGTACTGAAGTGTATAACCCGAACGGGCTGTAAGACACGATTATAAATAATTAGACCACATTAGTCTAAATATGTCCAGAATCACTCACATCCATGTAATAGTTAAAAAAACTTATTTAAAAAAAATTGATAATGTGACAAATAAACTGGAAAAAGAAATGGTTCACCTCTTTCAATGCACCCTACGTTGAAGCAGGTGTGAGTATGAAACTTGATCCTCCTGATGATTATTCACTTTTGGACAAGTCACTTTTCAAATGTTATTAAACAATTTAAAACATCACCATTAAAATAAATTCTATGAACAAAAAATATATCTCTTGAATTTAAAATGTCTCAAGCTACTTTCACCAATAAATAATAACTTCAAGAAAACTTTGAGTGAACTAAGAAATGAAGCCACAGTGGAAGTTAAGGAGGTTTAGTGGAAGTTAATGAGAAGTTATATCAGATAACTTAGAGAGAAGTTTTTTAAAGGAAGTTTCAAAACAATCTTGATGAATAAATTAAATCAGCCACATCAGTTTAAGACAAAATCACAATATTAAGTTTACTACCCTGCAAGCTGGCGTCAACAAAAAATAATAAGAGTTTGGGGTTACTGGATATATAGTTAATAACACAAGAAAGTTAGTAAAGAAATATGGAATTTTGACTAAAACTAATAATCGGAAACCAAAACCATTTTGTGAAACTATTACATAAAAAGTAATTGGAATTTTATGAAAATGATGAGAACAGCCGACCAAGTGTGTCCAGTAAAGAGAGATTTTGTAAGTATTAAAACAGAACATGAAACAAAAATTCACAAGCAGAAGAAGCTTATTTTTATAATTTAAAAAACTATGTAGTAAATTCAAATCAGTGCATCCTTCTTTGAAAGCAGGATTTTCAAAATTTTTACAGCTTAGACCAAAATGGTGCATTTTGGCAGGAACCTAAATGAACTCACAATGTTTGTGCATGCATGATCCATCAAAATGTCAAATTAATGACGGTTCTCAAACTTCTTAGTCATGCGGACACTCTAACCAGGGAACAGCTGATTTGCGGACCACTTGATGTTAGATAAATGATTTAAAAAAATGATAATAGTAAATATATAGTATATTATATGTATAAATTAGTAATTAATTTTTTTAGTATATAGTTACATAAAAAATAAAATAAATGTCGCTCTTATATTTGTACATTTATAATTACTGATAATTTATATGAGGAATGGAACTGCTTGTGTGACTTTAAAATATAATTTAAATCTATAGTAATTTTACTAATCACTCCTTAAGGTAAGATGGAAGGAAATTCGAGAAAAAGACAGTGTTTTGTCTGAAATAGATAAAATATTGCTTCAATACAAACATAGAGTTTAATTTTATTCGCATGGTGACATCAATATTTATGAATAACTGTCAATAGTGTCCTGGAATTTAATGTCAACTTTTTTTTGCTTCATTTTATAAAGTCTGTTGGTGACCTGGCGGTCTAGGGGTAAGGTGTCTGTGCTGGCGGCCGGGGTTCAATCCTCGGTCCCGGCACAGATTTATCTGATTACCAAACCGTTCCTTCACCTCTGACAAGACATCTTGTGAATGTGGGGAATGCCAGGCCTCCACCGTGGTTCGTATTCCACGTTAAACTGTAGGTCCTTCATTTCATCTCACAATCACCCTACCATTACACATTAGCGTAAGTGCGTATAACCCGAACGGGTAGTAAGACGCGGTGCTAATAATAATAATAATAATAATATAAAGTCTGTCATCTAATGTCGCTATTCTCATGTTGGATATTCAGGAACTGTTGATATTAACATGTGAAGAAAATTAAACCCTATGTTTGTACTGGAGCAATATTTTATTTATTTTATCCAAAATTGTTTTGTTATACAAACTGTAAAAATACTGGCCTTTACTCATGTCCCCCTTCCATCCTACCTTAAGTTTCATTCCACACTAAGACAATTTCATTTCACATTTTTCATATAACAATCAGCAAAAAAGGGCTTGCACAAATGAGTTGTTGGAAAAGGCATCAAATATTTCACGGCTTTTTTCTGAAAGTTATTTGTGCTGGTTGATGAAAAAACTAATATAAAAGGGAACTACCAAATGCTCAAATCAAAGATGTGACCACAAGAGGCTTGGCCAACAGCCCACTTTTCACCCCGACTTTTTCACTGGGGTTTAATGTGGGGAAGGCATTTCCACTGTGTTTAGTATATACCAGAAATTTACCCTTCTATACATAATTTTATAAAGATAATCTCTGCTATAAGGGGTTCCTTTGATTATAAAGAACTTGTACAGTTACTGGCATGTGATCTCAACAAATAAATGTGCATGAGGAGTGAGTGTAACCTTTGCCCAGGTGGCAAACGAGTGAAGGAATTATGTGCTAATCAAGAGAAGGATGATGATGAAATAAGATATCAGCAGTGGGTAACAGTAGACAAATGTGAACTTGTAACTGTATCCGAGCCATACATTGAATTTATAGATAAGTTTATTGATAATAATCTGAAATCTTTGAAGAAACACCATTTAACTGTAGAAAAACAAGTAGAAAACATGAACTTCAGGAAATATGATGTTGGTGTAAATGAATGATTAGTGCCAGGAGATTTTTCTGAAAATTTTACATTTTGATCCAAGATGAGTTCGAAAGTTATCATTGGGTAAATAGCTCAGCAACCCTTCAACCATTTTGTGGTATGTTACAAAGACAACTTATTTCTCTGATGGTTGTGCAGCCAAATATAAAAACAGGATGAATTTTATAAACCTAAATCATCACAAAATTAACTTCGGTGTAGATGCAGAGTGACTTTTTTTTTGCCACATTCCAAAGTAAGCATGCTTGTGATGAAATAGGCAGCACAGTGAAAATAATAGTTTCTAAAATTAACCTACAGCGTGTAAATAAAGAACCAATAGTGACTTATCCAGATGTTCAACTACTGTTCCGAAAATATAGCTGGCATACATTTCTTGTATGTATTTGAGGAAGACATTGAGAACAAGAAATACTTTTTAGACCTATGGTTTCCCAAAGCAAAAATCATCTCCAATACAAGAGATTTTCATCCCTTCATCCCTGAAAGTGAATCTAGGATTAAAATGTCCAAGACTCCCACATTTGCTGATCATCAGGCTTGTTTAATTCATGAAGAATACAAAAAGTTGGATGTGAAACTTAAAAGACTATATACAGTAGCCCCATGGCTTCTTTGGTGCTGACTGACAGCTAAAATCTTTGAAAAGTTACCAGACCAAATTATGTATTCCTATGCCGAACCATATGCTCTGCAAAAACATGTGTGTAGCAGCTGTCACTTCTGACAGTCAACATTTAGGTATATACCTAAATGTTGACTGTCAGAAGTCAGCTGCGAGCTGTCAGTCAGCACTAAAGAAGCCACGGAGCTAATGTAGCTTGTGTTTATGTTTCACTGTGGTGGTTAGGAAAGGTTGAAGATATTTCAGCTGACAAATGTGCAGACCCTAACACCCTCTTTAAACTCATACAAAGTGATAAGTATGGAAATAATATTTTACGTATTGTTTCTGCCCTTGAGTTTAGTTTGGTTACAACTGTAAATGGACATAATATGAATTTAAAATTTAATTAAGAATTATGTTTACTCTTGTGTGGACATTAAAGAGAGTAACTTATTTTATTGTGAATAAAAACAGAGGTCACAATAACTTTTTTGCAGTGGCGAAAGCAGATAATAGTGATAGAAAACCAACTATATACATTTAAAAATCACAAATGAAAACACCAAAGTGAGATGTTTTATCGTTTTCATAAAATTGGGGGTATCAAAACATTTTGTAAATTGTTTTTATAGCATTCTTGAGAGTTATTCTGGACATATTTTGATGACCAAGGTGGCCTGATAACTGCCACAATTCGCTTATATTACAACTCTACTCACAAAAATCACAATTTGTTTTACATCTTTGGTCAGTTACAGCAACTAAACCAATACAAAAACACAGGGATTTTAAAGGTGTGTTTAGGGTCATAATGGAATGATTTTACAAAAAAAATTAACCCCCCCC
>CABFVX010004165.1:0-25667 GCA_902151425.1 Timema shepardi | reverse complement strand
ATTTCCCCCCCCCCCCCCAATTTTTTAATTTTTTGCTTCTCACAAAATGATTTTTATAGGTATATATGTTTTGACGTTAGCTTTGGTTTTACAAAATAAATATATATATATAAAAACATAAAATGGAAGGTGTGTTTGTCATTTGGTTTAAATATTTACCATAAAATTAAACAAAGTTTCCTCAAGTAGAACCATAGAAGAATAGTGATTGCCTTAAATTATGTAGATTTTACAATCTTTATTATGATTAATTTTTCAACTACTCTAATGTACAGTGGCCCCATGACTTCTTTGGTGCTGACTGACAGCTCACAGCTGACTTCTGACAGTCATCATTTAGGTATATACCTATATTTTGACCGTCAGAAGTGACAGCTGCTAAATACATGTTTTTGCAGATCATATGGTTCGGCGTAGGGATGCATAATTTGGTCTGGTAACTTTTCAAAGCTGTGAGTTGTCAGTCAGCACCAAAGAAGCCATTTGCAATCTTAGTAAAATATTCAAATATAAAATATAATTTTGTTGGTAAAATAATACATTACAAATAAGAAAGCGCCATCATAGCTTTTGGCTTCCATGTCATATAATGGTTATAGTCACTATCGCTACACTATCAAACTTTAGACACAATTTACTTCTCCAGCCTGCCCCAATACGATTAATATATCAATTTTTAGAGCAACATATACAACAAAAAACAAATCATGCAAATTATTTCAAATTTATTGGCAGACCTGCGATGCAGCACAGACCCACTTCCACAGGGGCCAAGCATTCTGCGCCTCCATATGTTTTATTATCTATTTAAAATCCATTTAATAGTTTGTATGGAGACGAATTGCGGCATGCATCTATGGGAGTAGTGTCACTTAAATTCATGCAACACTTCAAATGTGTCATGGCATATGAAAGTACACCATGCTGCAACTAAGCATCTCCCTTTTGATGTTAAAAGATTAGGGCTCTGTGAGTACTTGGATTTCAAGCTTCGAGCTAAACTCAAGATCGAGATCGAAAGTTTTACAGGCTTATCATTCTTGAGCTTCCACTTGATTTAATTAATAATCCATTTTTTGAACGCAATAATAAGCATAGGCTATTTAATTTAGATAGTATCGTCATTTCCACTTATAAATCATTCAGTTTGACAGTTAGTTAACAAATTGTTAAAATTAATATCAATTTTTACATCATTAACATAATAGATGATTCTTTTTACTATTTATATCTGGTCCTTTCTAAAATAATAATTTTTGTTTGATTAAAAATTTATTAGCAAGAATATATTGTTATATCGAATGTTTTCAAAATTAGGTATTTAAAACTCATTTCATTTAATATGTTTAGTAACAAAACTAGCACTAGTTTAGTTATATAATTATGTTGGTTAACCTGTCTAAAATCAATGTTGATCCTACTTATTGTAATAAATATTTTACCAAACTTAATACATTTAAATTAAATTATTATTATTATTATTAGCACCATGTCTTACTACCCGTTCGGGTAATACGCACTTACGCTAATGTGTAATGGTAGGGTGATTGTGAGATGAAATGGAGGACCTACAGTTTAACGCGGGATCTGAACCACGGTGGAGGCCTGGGATTCCCCACATTCACAAGATGTCTTGTCAGAGGTGAAGGAATGGTTTGGTAATCAGATAAATCTGTGCTGGGACCGAGGATTGAACCCCGGCCGCCAGCACAGAAGTCTGACACCTTACCTCTAGACCGCCAGGTCACCTTTAAATTAAAAAAAAAAAGCATTTACTATTTCATATTATTTGCTAAAAATATTATTTTTATTTTTAAAGTATGAACATTAAGTTTTAATAAGCTTTAAAAAATGAATTGAAATAAATTTCTCACTATGATAATGTCTAGCAAGAGCCCATACAACATGCATGTGCAACTTCATATAGAGGAATGGAATTGGAGCAGTAGATGTCGTGAAAGGAATAATAAACTAAACATGAAACACTTCAAATTTCTAACTGTGTATGATTCTTACATTTTATTACATAGTAAATTAAGTTACAAAAGAATATTTTTGGAAAATATTAGCTTATTTAAATATCAGTTTTATTAACTTTTTAAAAAAAGACAGTGTAGAAACACTGTACGGCAATGTAAAGTAAGTGATAGTGAAGGAAGTCAACCGGAAATGAAAGTTAGGTTAGGCCTAGATATAAACAAACACAATTTTGAATGAAAAAATCCAAGCTCGCAGACCCCTACAAAACTGCTATATTGAGTACATGTTATTCATTTCTTTAGTTTTGTTAATGTAGGGCTTATTTTTCTTTTCAGGATGGTGGAGAGTTCCATAGGTGTACTCCTGCAAAACCTTGCTGAACAAATCTACTCTTCTGATGCCAACAGCATTGATAAATTGATTGATAGTTTTTCTAATAGTAATAACATTTTTACCAAAACTGAAATTGATGTTACCCACTCTAACATCCCCAACAAAGATATCGATGTTACCAACACTGACACCAATGTTACCGATACCGAAACTGAAGTTACCAACTCTCATACAAATGCTACTATTAATAAAACCTTAGATTTAAACACTTTTAAAAATGTTAACAATTGTAGCGTGAGTGCTGCCATTACAAAGACTGATGATCTTACCAAGTATATAACTGACACTACCAACTCTAACACAGATATTTATAAAAATGAAACCAGTGCTTCCTACATTGGTAGCATTGTTAACAAGACTTACACCATGAGTCTCAATATTAATGAAAGTGAACAAGGATGTCAAGAGGGTGGTAGTGATAAACATAGAGGCAGTGGAAATTATGACGAGTCTACGTCTGATTCAACAAAAGTGTTTGTACAGACCATTCTGAAAACAACATCAGGTGCTTTAGTTGGTGAACAGGGTGCTGGAGGAGGGTCAGGAGATGAACCTCCTGAAGAGAGACCTATTTATTTAAAAAGAAGGTAAGCTTTTTGCACTTCTCATTACATTACATATGAAATCACCCAAAGATGGTTGCATGAAATTTAAAAAAAAATACATTTTTTGCACACATACCCTACAGCAGCAGTAGGCAACCTTTTAAACATAAAGAGCTATTTTCCAAAATATGTTTTACTTTGGAACTACCAAGAAACATGTCGAATTTATATTTGAATTTAAACCTTTTATTTATGTATTGATTAATGATAAGTTGAGAATATTTTAAATGTAATAAACAAAACATAAACTATAATATTATCATTCTTCAGTTTTAAATATTCGAGCCATAAATTTTTAGTCATGTTACAAAGTGAGCTTAGTGCTTAAAAACTTATTTATGAAGATATTAATGGAATAATAAATTGAGGACTAATGGTGAATACAAACAAATAAGTTTAATCTTAAATAATACTCGACAACCATCCTGTTATTTATCAAACAAAACTATTTAACAAATATTTATAAAATTACAAAATATTAAGCGGGTTCCTGAAATCTGTCTAAAAGGCGCCCGTGAGAGCCACTTTAGCAACCTCTGCCCTACACTATATAGAGAGACCAAAACTTGATAGCGACTTGTGGTAGAGATGTGTAGTTTCAGACTTGCTGTGGTCTCATTAACCAGTCCCAATAGTTTGTTAAATTATTTACATAGCATTTAACGTTTTTATAGACTTTATATTAGTTCTCATTATCAAGCCTTAAGACCACACTTTATATTATGATTAAAATTTATTGTGATATAATTCCCTAAATAGCCTACATTTATTGTATTTTTTGTTGCACATACTCATAAACATGCCCATTAATACATTACTGTACACCTCGCTTACCTTGTAAGTTAGAGAGCTTACCCTCATTGTTTCCACTATGGCGTAGCTCACAAGACAGGACCATTGTGTAATTCATCAAGGGAAGACTGATACTTTCAGGGTAAATGGAGTGTATATGTGTATACCTGCAGACCCAGCATCATGAGCAGTAAGATACTGTACACCGTGTTGCCGCATGTTGCCACAAGTCTGAACCTCACATCACTTTCTTTAGTCTCTAGTGGGGAATGGATGTATTTGGTGTTGAGCGCACTTCATTAATATAAAATAAGGGCTAATTTTGTGAAGCTAAAACAACTTAGTTTTCTGTTGATATATATTTATTCAAGAGGACTGCCACAAGCATAATTAAGGGAAAGTCACAAAGGATGTTAGTAATTTTGTTAGTTTAAGCGAAGCTGACCAATATTACTGAAGTTAATATTAGGTACAGAGGACTTAAAAACAGTTTATAAGTATCACTAGAAAAAGTTTATAAAGATATTTACTCATTTAAATAAATTAAGTACTGATGGCTGTATAAAAATGACTTTATGCGAACAAAAGTTAGTTTGAGAGAAGTTGATGCATTTGGTTCCTCAATAGATGTGTCACCAGCATAGTCCACATGTGGCTAAAGCTGGTAAAATAAAAAATAAAAAATTAAATTGACCCATGAATAAACTGAAAAAGATAAACTATACACAAGATAATCGGGTGTTTAATGTAATTATCAATATTATAATAATGGGTAAGAAACAAGAATAAACTTTGACCTAATATTTTAACCAAATATTAATATTTTGGATTTTTCTTTAGATACCAAAATTCCTTATTTTAATAAAGCAATTTTTTTTACCTATATATACTATTTTATAGATTAGTGAAGTTAATGTAAAGTTTGATTTGTTTAGAATATCACTGTTTTTTATTTTTGTCAGCCATGAGGCTTATGATGACGACAATGATGATGGTGATGAGGACAACCATGACGATAATGCAGTCACCAACATGGACCGTGTAAAAGGAGCCTTCTCACTAATGGGCTACTCTTATTCGCCTCTTCATGAAAAATCCATGTCCCGTGTTCGGCAAGGCCATGTTGCTTTTAGGAAGAAAAATATTAGGATACAAAATAGATATTTGAAGTTTAAAAAGCGACCATCACAGCCACAGTTTGAGGAAGATGGTAAACCTCGCACTTCAGTTGTTGATAAGGTAATGTCAGCCACATCCGGAAAACAGACAAATAATTAATCGAGAAGGTGGATGATTTGAAAAAAATTAGGTAATGCTGTTTCTACTTTGGAAACAAAAGTTTGCAAATGATATTTAACAATTTACAACTGTACAAACTAAACAACAAATATCAAACCCACCTCGGTGGCGTAGTTAGCTAACTTGCTAATTTTGTGTTGAGCCAGACTGCCGAGAACGGGGAGATCGAGGTTTGAATCTCAGTTGGGTGAATTGGGTTTTTTTTCTTAAAATGATTTTCCACTCTCCCTCCACGCAAATTTGGGTTCACTTCCTCTAAATTCAACCTTCCCAATTCCTAACCCATTAGTGTAATTATTACTTAAGTATCTAACCTGAACAGGTAGTAAGATGCGGTGCTAAATTAATTAACTAATTAATTATTTAACAAATATCAAGTTCATTTGATTTTAATCAAACTTGACACACACACATTTTTTCTTTTGTGTATAATTAGTATTTACTTATTTTATATTTTATAGTTCATATATTACATAGGTGTACATTATTTTCTTAAATGGGTAGCTAGTACAGTAAACAGCATTCAAATACAATTTATGAAACTTAACAGTGTTATTCTTAAGGTTGTACAATAAAATAAAACTAGAATTGAAATACAATTTTAAATTGTGTGCGCATGGGCTATACCAGGTTTGGGGAACCTGCAGCAGTTTGAGGTATTTGATGCTGCCTTTTTGTAAATGTTGTCACTTATGTATCATAGTTGACATACTGATATATTTTTAAGTATACCTACACAACACATATCACAGTTCCCTTTCAAAATATACTCATATACACAGTGAACAATCTCAAGAAAAAGCAAAAACTTTTATTTTAAATATTTTTACTATTCATTTATTATTTTTTTAATATTCCTCCATGAATAAAAAGGTTATCGTAAATGAGCTAACAATTCATTTAAGATCATGGACAAAACACGGGAAAAAACTTACTAGTTTTTCAAAATTTACTAGATGTGAAGTTTGTGGCCTTAGAAGGAATCCAAATAGTGACATGGCCTTCCAATGCCAAATGGTTCCCCATCCCTGGACAAGGACAAACTTTTGAAAGCATAAATTTAAAGAAGTCTACTTATTTTAGTACACATAACAGTAACACTAATTCATATTTAAAAAATTTATAACAATTTAATAATGCTCTAACATAAGGGCCACAGCGAAAGTTGAAAATTATGATGGGGCAACATTTTCAAAAATCCTATATGGTCATCATCTTAAATCAAATAAACTCAATCTTAAAATATTTGCTATTGAAAAAAAAATTGCATGAAATGTTAAGATATTAATCTATATTTTCCCCCAGAAATTTGAAACTTTTTTCCTAAAGATGGTGTGAGTGCTAGACTTTAAATCTTTTGTTGAAGTTACTTTCATATTGATGACAAATATGTGTCCTTAAGCCGTGATCTCTTGGGTGTTTGTTATTTTTTATTAAAAATCGGTTCTCACATTTATGTGCTGCCCAACATTGCTCATACTTGGTTTGCAAATTTGGCAATATTTGGGGATTAAGGAGAAACAATTGGGTGCATCAGTCTCCATTGCTATATTTGTTATATTAATTACCAAACTGCCTTATTTGATGGTCGCATGCTCTATAGGTAAGCGTCCACTTGTCCGCATCACACTTTTGAAAATTATTTACATTATATTCAATGACACTGCGTCCACTGCATTTGTAGCACATGGATTTCCAAACAATAACCATCATTGTCCTAGGATCGTATGCAAGTATGTCACTGTGGATGATAAACCAAAGAAAGAAAATAAAGCTGGGAATTCTGAATGCAAGTGGTGTTATTGTCAGGGAGTACTTCCACTGGTCTGCATCGTGTGCATCACACACATTGAATGTTAATCTGCCTTCTGGAATTCTATTAGTATTGCCAATGTCCGATACGTATGGTACGGACCAGTAGGCGCTTACCTTTAGGCTTCACTCTCTTGTTAGACTAGACTGCAGATGATAGGGAGATTGGCGTTTGAATCCTGATTTAGTGCACTGAGGGTGGTTTTTCCATTTCATGATAATGTGGCTACATTTCCTCTAAATTCAACCTTCCACATCCTTAATTATTTAGTGTAATTAGTATGTATGTTAAAGGCAATGTGTGTAAACCTGGCATTCTATAAAATGCCTAGGCTTTATCTATAATTCTTAATTGGTTTTAGTAAAGTATGAAATACATTGACCTGGTGGTCTAGGGTTAAGGTGTCAGACTTCTGTTCTGGGGTTCAATCCTCGGTCCCGGCACAGATTTATCTTATTGCCAAACCCTTCCTTCACCACTTCCATCACAAGACATGTATTAATCACAATTTGTGAATGTGAGGAATGCCAGGCCTCCACTGTGGTTCAGATTCCACGTTAAACTGTAGGTCTTCCATTTCATCTCACCTCACAATCACCCTACCATTACACATTAGCGTAAGTGTGTACAACCCAAACGACTAGTAAGGCGTGGTGCTAATAATAAAAACAAATAATTTAGTTTTGCTGTTGTATTTCATACTTTTCATAGGAAATGTATAGAATAACCAGTCATATATTACCAAGAACAAGAACTAACCTAACCGAACCACCCTATTTTAAAATAACCTAACCTGACCAATTTAAATCGTAGGAATTAGGTGAACCTGCAAACAACGGCGCAATACTTACATAGAACTTGATAAAAGAATTTATAAATTATTATGGGACTTCATAAAGACAAAGAACTTGAAAATAAGTATGAAATACAACAGCAAAACTCGTTTATTTCATACCTAGCCAAAACCTTCCTGGCATTATATAGAACGCCAGGATTTCACACATTGTTGGTGACACACACACACACATAAATGTATGTATATATATATATATTATATATATATATATATATATTTAGGGTATTTTTACACTGCTATTGTGTGTTTGGTTCGTCCATCTTGAATCATCAGCATATATTCATGTCAAATGTATGTTGTTATATCAATAGATTTTGAATATATACCTCGATTTTCTTACAAATGGATATTTTGAGCAGGTTCTTAATAAATACACACACATATTTCTTTTGTTATTAACATTGACAATTACTTTATTACTTTATTTTTAATGCTATTTTATAAGTATTGATAATATCTATCAAAACAGCTACAGATAACATTACTTACTGCTTGGTCAGGTTGTATAAATATGTACTAATTACTCTAAAGAACTAGGCATGAGAAAGGTTGTATCTAGAGGAAGCCTACCCACATTTACAGGGAGGAAGAGTGTAAAACCATTTAGGGAAAACCACTCTCAGTACACCTGACTAGAATTTGAACCTTTTTTTCCATGTCATTGGCAGCCTAGCCTAAAGTGAGAGTGGTGTCGTAGACCAGGGATTTCCAACTCAAAAGTACCTGAGGACCTCAATTGGATCCAGGAGTCTTGTAGTGGGCCACATCATATTCGGCTAAGGGGAGGAAGGAAATAGGACTAGCACAGATACACAATTAAGTTTAAAATTTGTGGGCCACAAAATAAGGCATTGGCTGTTAGATGGAAACCCCTGCCTTAGTCCATGCAACCATCGAAGCAGGCTAAATTCAAAAAAGGGTAGAAAAGAACAATTCAGCAACCATTGAAACTACCTCTTTATAGTACAGAACTCAAGGTTAACGTGTTTTGATTTGCAGCAAGACGGTTGCTCTATTTAAGAAATCATCATCAATTGTTTTCAGCCTGTGGCCGGTCCAATTTATTAAAATGCCTCCATCTTCCTCTGTTATCTGCTCCTCCCATATATTTTTTGGCATCCTCTCTCTTTCCATCTTAGTCTTGCTTCCTCTACTATCTCATATGCTACCTGTACCCTTACTCTTCACCAGATAACTTCATTCCTAATTGTGTTTCTCCTCATGGCAGCTAACATGCTCCTCACTAACTTCATTCCCATGGCCTCCACTTTCCTAGTCTCTATCAGGTCTCTTACACACCTATACAATAACTCTCCCTGCTGTCCTCTTCTCATTAGAGCCTCTCTACTTCCACCTTTCGCCTCAATCACGCTTCCAAGATATTTTACATTCTGTAATTTTCTCAGCTCTACTCCATCCAACTTTATAGCTTTACTAGGCCTTCTTACCCTCTTCCATGTCATTACCATCATCTTTCACTTCCTCATTCCATTCTTCTATATGTTCCTATACTTCCTCTTCCTTCTGTCCCCTCTCTACCATCAAGTCATCAGCAAACATCATGGCTTTCGTTCTTTCCTCCACGAGTTTTCCTACCACTTTGTTCAAGACTATTTCCATTACTTTTACACAGTTTTCACTCTCATTACAACTCATCTTTCCACTTTATCATCCTCCATCGCTTTCCAAACTTTATTTCTATCATGTGCCTTTTCCACGTCCATAAATACCCTTAAAAAGACTTTCCCATACTCGCATCTTTTTTCCATCAGCTGTCGTATGGCAAATATTAAGTATATTGTAAACCTGTACCCTAAATCCATGTTGTTCCTCTCTCCATCATCCTTTTATTTTACTTCTTATTCTCTTCACCACTATCTTCTCATATATATTTTAAGGTGGCACAACAGCATTATCATTTGAACACCTCTTCCTGTATCCTTTCTTGATAAAGGTAGTAAGACAAGAAAGAAGAATATTTAAGGAATACAATGTTAAAATACATTATGGAACAAAAGAGTATGTGAAATTCAGTAAAGAATTAAAAAATAGAAAGTTGGCTTCACTTGAATCTGGTTTAAAAGCTCAGCACACAATCTTTAGTTCATTGTTACAACAATCATATAACATTGTCAAACAAGCTATTCTGTTGCACTGTTAATTGCAGAGAAAATGAAGCCAATTTCAAATGAGGAATTGTGTTAAGAAGATTGTTTGGAAGCTGTTATAAAATTTGATGTCTTGCCCAATAAAAATAAAACAATGTTTCATCACATCAATGATATTTTAGCTGAAATTGTGGTGATTTTTCGAGATTGGATTCAAACATTAAAAACCTTATTCTTTATCCTTCAACAAATGTTCAACTCATTTCAATTTTAGTATTTGTATTTGTGGAGTTAACAATTCTTTCCAAAGGACAGAAGAGATGCTAAACTTTTTAAGTTTGAAATAAACCCCCTAAGGTGGAGATGTTTTTCAAGACATAAAAAAAGGGTTGATCCAACAATACTTTGCATTTAGAGGCATCTTCCGGAACCACAACAGATGCAGCACCGGCTATGATAGGAAGAAATAAAGAATCTCTAAAGTGTTGTCAAGTGTTGTCTGTGAACCATGTCATGGATGTGGTTCTAAAAACATTAAATTACATTTTATTACATGCTCTTTAACATCACAAGTTCAAGGAATCCTTGACCAAATTATGTTCCAAATACAGTGATGTGTATCTTACCAAAATTAAAAAGACTTAGGGCCAGTTTCATAGTCAAATTTAGTACGCCTCAAGTGCGGCGCTACACTAAGTTCATGACGACACCTACCTAAACTCGAATGGAATGGGCCGTTCTCGCATAGGAAACTGGCCCAGTCCATTCTGGTTTAGGTAGGTGTCGTCATGAACTTAGTGTAGCGCCGCACTTGAGGCGTACTAAGTTTGACTGTGAAACTGGCCCTTAGTCTTGAAAAATGTTTAAAATTATTTTTCTATCAAGGGGATGAAATTGAAATGTTTACAAACAACAAGAAAGTACCAGTTTCTGGATTAAATGATGAATGGTTGTTGGGCCTATTTTTTTTGTAGATATAACTGGGGGAAAAAAAATCAATGAACTAAAGGAGTTGCAGGGGCAAGATAATTTAGCTACCACTGATTGTAATCACAGCAAAGCATTATAAATTAAATTACCATTATTTGATTGTCATATTATAGATAATAATGTTCTTCATTTTTCATTGTTAAACAACTTTAAAAAATAGGCATCATTGTTGGTTTTATCATTGTAAATTTACCACTTAATGCGAAACTTTCCATTAAATCATGGTTGGATAGCAGCAGAACTAGCTTACTAGAGTGAGATTGTTTGATTCTGAGCTGGGAGGCCACTGTTTGAACTCTGGTCTGCGATATTTTGGCCCCATATTTTCTAGCTAGATTTAGAATCTATTCCAAATATATCTTTCTCAGTCTGTTATTTCCCCCTTCCTCCCGCTTTTGGTTTGTCACTGCATGTTTGGGCTATACACATATGAACTAATTATGCTAATGTGTTTGAGATTAGGAAAGTTGAATCCATAGGAAGTGTACCCACATTTGTGTGTGTTTAGAGGGAGGATGGAAAACCATTTAGGAAAAAGTCTCAGTACACCTGACTGGGATTCAAACCTCGAATTCCCTGGCACCGGCAGTCCATTCTGTTGCGAGAGTGACATATTAAAACATTCCACCACTGAAGCAAACTTCTCTTAAATTAAGTAACACTCATCATAAGCAAGCATTCATGTGTATTGTTATCTGATGTTAATAAGTGATTGTTTATTGTCCAGGTGAAACAATTTCTAGAAACTACAACCAACGAAAGCACTGTAGATAGTGTTGTTGACACTGACCATTCTAGCTCTGATGAAGGTAGTAGTTTCCATGTGGGGAGGAAGTTGGCCAGCTTCAAGATTCCTGTTTGGGACTATGATAGCAAACTGCAAGATATCAAGATGAGAGACGACAAACTTGGGAACAGTTCTGAGGAAATTATTGAAATTTCCGAGCAAACAGGACTCGAGTCCAAGAAACCTCAGTTCAAAAAGAAAAAGAAAAGACAAGCCAAAAAGGTTTTTACCAATCTTCCTGAAGAAGTCGCTAAAGATAAAACACTTATAAAGTATTGGTTAAGAAGATATCAATTATTTTCAAAGTTTGACGAAGGAATTAAGCTGGATAATGGTAAGTGATCTTAATGCTTAATTTTATAATTTATTTGCTCTTTTTAGAATAAGTTTTAGCAGACTACATTTTAGTGAAAGTATTTAGTTGATTGTAAGATTAGATTATGTAATAATCTGAAATAATACACACAAAATGCTGGGATTACTTGAATGTCAAATCACTTTTTGTAAAGTCTATAAACCTGTTGATAATTGGTAAAAAAATATGTTAAGCTTGAATTTTGTTTGTTAAATGGGTGTACAATCTTTATTTAACAGCTTGGCCTATATTAACTAACAGATGCAAATATACTCCTGCACAAGTTTAATAAATGTGCAACTCAACACTCAAGATGTGCCTTTTTTATTTGATTGGATATATTTCTTTATTCACTAAACAAGGAGAAAACTAGTGGCAAGAACCATGGTGATGTTATCAAAAGGTCATCATTTACGCTTTTTTGGAGCAATTTGTGTGAAGAATTCACTTCCAAGTGATTGTTACGTTATTTAAACTCTCTAATAAAAATGATGAAAAAATACAAATAGTGCTTAGACATTTTGATTAAAGCTAGCATTTAAATAAGAGTTGGCATTTTTATGGAAGCCTTCTATACAAAATACAATATAAAGTACTTATCTAGAATATAAGTTTAAAGCTTCCGTTGCATTGATAAAACATTTATAGAAACATTAAAACATGTTTTAAAATCATACTTACATACCATACATATTTAGTGACAAGCTGTCTTTGGATTTAGTATAATACAAAACCTCATTGGATCTAAGGAAATATGTCTCATTTTATTTTGTATGCTTTTTTGAATGTTGGTTTGGCTTGCCAGTGTGCTTTATGAATGTTAAATGCAACAATACTAGGTAAGGAATAGAGCTGTTAACACTACATCTTAATCTATATATAAACATATTGTGTGTTTGCATTACGATAATATACCATCATTTTAATTGATCAAAGTGACATGATTTCAATTTTGCACCTGTTCTGTGAAGTGAATACTTATTTAGGTACATCTTGTAGCATTGGGCCACAAGAAATAAACAAGAATCTCGGTACTCACCTCGTCGGACTGCTCCCCGCATCTAAGCACAATACAACTACACTCTCCATCAACAAAAGACTGATTGCCTGGTGTTGTGAAAAAAGACGCAAAGATCTTGAGCTACAAAGACTCTAGCGGCAAAGACATTTCCCTCGTATACAATTTAGGATGACCTCAAAACGCCGAGACGTGTGTAGAAGCTTTGGTCTTGCGCATATTTTTTTCCCGAATGTTCCATTTCTTTGTCCCCCACCCCTTTTCCCGTCATCCGATATCTCTGGATTGTATGGTATATATATAGTGGCGGCAGGGCAACCAGTCGTCACTATTGGACTTTATTATATTAGGGAGAAGGAAAAGCTCCGGCTTAAGATTTGTAAAATATAAGAGCTAAATTCCTTTTGGCTTCGTAATTAGTTTCTTTATATATATTTTTTATATATATATTATCTTCTATATTTTTTTCTAAATTCTTTTTCGGCCTCTAGGTAAATATTATAGACAAATATATTTGAATCTTTTATTTATATCGTGTAGTCAATTAAAAAAAATTGATTAGAGATTATATCGATCTAATCATGTGCTCTGAGGTGAATTGATTATCGTATGTATCAAAGTTGTGCCAGCATATCTATTTGTGCCGTTTAATGAATCCAGGCCTTGTTGTTTAGCCATACTTTTATTTAGGGGTGTAAACTCAATTTCTAGACACCTTCGATCCAATGGTATTGAAATAATTAATCAATATTAATATCACAATTTTATCTACTTTACAAGACCTTTGTGTTTTAGTGATCTTGCATAAATTAAGACTAGTTGTTTTATTTTTGTAGATATTTAACTATTTGCACTATTTGTTTCATTATTTTACATTTTTTGGCAAATACATTTTAGTATGATACATAAATAACACATTTTAATGTAAGGTAGGTTATATGAAAATAAATATATTCTTTAGCTGTAAGGTGATGTAAAACTATAACTGCCCCAACAAAAGGGCTTTATGATTAGGGGTGTATGAGGTTAAGCATTAATTGGTTTATGGATGACCCCTAGATCCTTATATAAACTTCCAAACCCTCATTTGCTCATCACAACAATGACATTCTGGGTCTCGGGAAGTTATTTGGCAAACGTTAGTAGGCCAAAGAGTAATTTGGCCCGTATTCAAAGTCTTCTTGTGCAGTAACAGTTGTCTGCCATTACTAAAGCATATATGACCTACTTAAGCATTAAGTTACCAGGGGTCAAACGGGGGTTGTAGATATGAAAACATGGTAATCATTACAAGTATCATTTACACCACTGCTAATTCTTAACAATTTTCTTGTAGAGAGCTGGTTTTCTGTAACTCCAGAGCGAGTAGCAGATCACATTGCTCAACGCTGTCAGTGTGATCTCATCATAGATGCCTTCTGCGGAGCCGGGGGTAACACCATTCAATTTGCCTTACTATGCGAGAGAGGTAATATATGGTTTCATTAAAACATTCTTGCTAAGACTGTTTCCTAATAATTATTTGAGAATAACAACAGAGTGGTGACCTGGCGGTCTAGGGGTAAGGTGTCAAGACTTCTATGCTGGCGGCCGGGGTTCAATCCTCGGTCCCGGCAAAGATTTATCTGATTACCAAACCCTTCCTTCACCTCTGACAAGACATCTTGTGAATGTGAGGAATGCCAGGCCTCCACCGTGGTTCGGATTCCACGTTAAGCTGTAGGTCCTCCATTTTATCTCACAATCACCCTACCATTACACATTAGCGAAAGTGCGTATATCCCGAACGGGTAGTAAGACGCGGTGCTAATAATAATAATAATAATAATAATAATAATAATAATAATAACAATAATAACAGTGTTAACTTTCTGAATTGTCTGATTGATTCTTAACTTAGTATCAACTTAATATTGATCCCAACCACATTCATCAAATTGGTTTTACACATCTCACAACTCCCTAAACATAGAATAGTGTTTTTCAAATATAAGTCGGCTAACTAATCAGTAATCAATCTTCAAAAAATGAACTTACTACTTGTATGGATACTTTTTAGATGTTGAATCTTTAAATGGAACATTATATTAATTGAAAATCAAAATCCATATTTTTATTTATCATATTGAAAGAAACAATTTATAAAAATTACTCACCCAACCATTTTCAAACTCGTCATTTAATATAAAGTATCAACAAATAAAAACTATTTTTAAAATATGTAAATAAATAGCTTATCCCAAAATATGTTTGCTTCCCGTGTGTAACAATTTAATTATTGTCATATTTGTCCATGTTTGGTTGTTCCAGTGATTGCCATTGACAAGGATCCAAGAAAGGTGGCCCTTGCGCGGAACAACGCAGAGGTATATGGCGTTGCGGATCGCATAGAGTTCATTGTGGGAGACTTCGTCCAACTGGCACCTACTCTTCAGGCAGATGTTGTCTTCCTGAGTCCGCCCTGGGGTGGCCCCAGCTACCTCTTTGCTGACTCTTTCAACTTGGACCAAATCCTGGAACCCATTGGTGGCACCACACTTTACCAACATGTCAAGAAAATAACAGAGAACATTGCCTACTATGTGCCAAGGAACATTAACGTAGACCAGGTAAATATAACAGCTCCGAAGATAACAAAGGACTTTGCCTAATACATGCCCATTAAAGCTGCTTCAAACTCATAAGAATAATAAACATTTAGGTATGTGCACATATTCATTCATTATAAATGTGTATGTATATTTTCTTCATCATAATCATCTCTTGTTTCCAGCCTGTGGCTAGGCCAGTTTATTAAAGTGCCTTCATCTTCCTCTTTCTTTCCACCATTCTTTTCCTCTACACACCTTATGTTGGCTGCTCCTCCCATTTCTTTTCTGGTTTCCCTTACGGTATCATCCTTACATACTTCATCTCCATCATTCTCTTTATTATTCTCTCCTTTTCCATCCTCATAACAGGCTCATACCATCTCAGTCTTGCTTCCTCTACTATCTCATATATTCCCTGAACCCACACTCTTGTGCAAACAACTTGTTTCCTAATTCAGTTTCTCCTTGTGACAAATAAATAGCATGCTACTCACAAATTTCATTTCTACGGCCTCCACTCTTTTCTCTTACATTCACTGACCCTTTTTCAGCTGCAAATGTGACTATAGGTACAAAGTACACCCCTATACAGCACTTACTTAAGGGCCCTTCTCTTCTACATAGAAGTCTCTTACACACCTATTGGAAAACTCCCCCTGCTGCCATCTAACTAGATATTCTCTACTCCAACCCTTTGCCTCAATAAGGCTTTCAATATTTTTTACTCTGTACATTTCTCATCTCTTCTCTTTCCAGCTTTATAGTTTTACTAGGCCTTTTCCTCTCCCTTGTTAATACCATCATTTAACACTTCACCATGCTGAATTTCACTCCCCTCTTTTTCACCTCCTCATTCCATTCAAGTAGCTGATCTTGTACTCCTCCTTACTCCTTGTTCAGGCACAGAAGATTTGAAATTATTGAGAGTTTGCAGAACATTACTGTTTCTATATTTATCTGACTCACTATTATGACCAGAAAACTGCAGGAATATTAAAATATGCATGCTCTTGTGATGAAGAAGTTATCGGCATGACCACTCTCTAGCCTGATATTTAACAGTGTCAGGGGTCATCAGTCTCCGAGCCTCAGTTCGCCACATGGATGACCTGATTCAGTCAATTTCCACTCGGGCAGCACAAACATGCTGAGCTTCATTTCCCTCTTGGCTAAAACATTTTAACAACACTTTTTTACTTTATGTTAAAGTTAAGACGTGATTTCCTTGTTCAAGCTACACTCCTTAGCACACAATGAAATATATCTAATGTAACAAAAACTATGAATACTATACTGGACCCTTAACTCCCTAAAATTAAGGTGTGTATTATGCACGCAAATATACCATGAGCTAAAATCGTACCCTAAGAATGATAATGTTAATACACAATAAATTTTGTAACTTTGAAAACTTTCAAAGGCGTTTTTAATTGCTGCAAGTTATTTCTTTACTGCTTAACCTATGCACAACTATTTAAAAGTAGAGTATCATCCATGACACTAGTGCCTATTGTACTTTACACATTGAGAAGTTAATTTCTTCAATAGTTACATATTACTTTAAAATAGATTTAAAGACATTTTGTTGCCATCTGTTAATCATAATTGTTATTAGGAGAAGAACTTAAGTGTGAGTATTTATTAGTTATTTGCTAAGCTCAGAATCTTCAAGCCGGTATACAAATGCATGTCTCAACCAAGGATTAATATGCACATAAATTTAAACTATTATCACTAAAATATTCATTTGAATAAAAACCTCTTTTTGCCTTTTGAGGTATTTTCTTTTCACTACTCTTCATCGCATTATACTTAATTCACAAGTGAATTTAAATTGTCATACAAATCCATACTAAGTTTTTCATTTTCCTTTATTAAAGTGCTAGTCAACATTCGAGACTTCTAACAAGCAAGCGATGAAGATACAGAAGAACATATGGTTTGCAAATTAAAAAATAATAAATACACCATCTTTGTAAACATGTGATTACAATAAACAAATTTAAAAGCTAAAACATAATGAGGAAGGGGAAAAAAAAAGATGATTCAGTTATGATAATTATTTTTAGGGACCATTTCACCATAAACATTCTAGTGTTCCTTAAATAACTCTAATTTTGGTTCTTCTTTTATGGTAAGAATCAAATTCTGTAAATCATCAGCCATAGTTAGACCATGCAAGGTAAGCCTGCAACCTTTCAGGGTAAACAAATCATAAGTGCTAGTAAGACTTCAATAAACACCCACATTTAAAAAAATACTGTAATTCAATCAATTTTACATGCAATGCATACTGTGTCATTAGAATGTAGTTTGAGTTATATTTGTAACTTTCATTTTGGTTTATTTAACTTAAGGATGGAACCCCGAATCCTTAAGGATATTGGTGGATTTGTAAAAATTTAGGATTTGATACTTACATACTTAAAAAAAAAGTTTAATTTTTCAAGTGAAATTTGTTTTTTAAACTCTAATACTGCTAATAGTGATTTAGACACAATTGTAATTACAGGATGAACTTAACAACCAGGCCTCAGAACACTAATTTAACATTTATCTGGATGTTATGATGAATGGATTATAAGAAAATAATGTTAATATTTAATTATTATCAGTATTTTCTATCATCCTAGTATATTTATTTTTCCTTCATGTTTATAATTATTTCACGATTCTGATTCAATATTCGAAGATAAATTAGAGATTTGGATTTGTAAAAGAGTGTTCAATTTAACTAGTTCCACTTGATCTTCACAGCTATGATGTTGGTTTAATTTACAAGGTAGACTGTAACCACCTTCTTTACTTTGGAAGATAAAGTTTTTAACTTTACTGTTTACACTTTGTCTGTATCCTATAAGCTACACTATAGTGAAATCAGTCAAGTCAAGACTGCTACCTTTCAATGTAAACGAACTGTAAATATCAAAGAATGAGAAAATATTAGAAAGCATCATTAGTTAGGAAACTATTAAAGCCTAGTTTGTTTTTATGTTATAATTATTTAGAAAGCAATTTGAATAATTAAGACTGTTTGTTCACAGTTGGTGCTGCTGGCTGGACCTGGTGGAGAGGTGGAAATTGAACAAAACTTCTTGGATAAAAAGCTGGTGGCACTTACAGCATATTATGGAGAACTTATAAACGAATGAAATGTCGAGTAGTCAAGCAAATCATAACAAAGCCCTAATTATTTTGAATATCTTTTAAATCGTCTGTCATATTTTCTCTCTATTAGTTTATAAATTGAATGTTTACTGAGAGAATTTATTATTGTGTGCTCTGTACTATGCCAGGTCCATTCCTTTTGTCAGTGAATTGAGGGAATATGGAAGCTAAAGTTGTTTTATGCTCAAAGTAAATGTAGAATTATTCTTTGATAATGTGTGGTCTGTATGAATCTATATTCCACTTCTGGGATCACTAGAAATACAGGATAGGATGATTACTATACAAGTGTCATAGTTAGGTTTTTACTGCCCCAATACCTGCATAATTTGTAAACAATAAAATAATCCAACGAGTTCTGCCAAGGGAAAAGCGCTAATTCCTTGTCACTGTTTCTCTCTCTCTCTCTAAGAGATTGCCGCGCCCGCGGACTGGTAGCAATAACAATAGAATGCATTCAGATGGTGTAGTATTGTTTGTGACATATTTAAATATAGCCACGGTTGATCCGCCCCCGGTAAATTGAGTCTCTACTGTATTCATTATTGGTTCATCTATTTCAGTTACAACAAATGGATTTTAAATAATTGCAACTATATTGATTAAACATTTTGCTATTATTGAGGGTACAGTTTATGGAAATGGGCAGCCAAGGGAATGGCAAATAAAAAAAGTTGGAAACCTCTATAATAGAGGAATATTTTAAACTATGTAAAAAGCGTTTAAATAAACAAGTTTTTATTAGTAGTTTGCACAATTTGTTGTTTCTTTAAAATTGATAAATGAAATGGTTTATTCTTACAGCTATTAGAAACTTATGGTAAAAAATAATTGAAAAATAAATTAATTTACTTTGATTAGTTTTTCTATCAAACATTTATAGTAGAGTTCTGTCATTACTCAGATTTTGCGCTTCGAGCCAACCTTATCAACCTTAGTAGGCTCGTCATTTTCAAGCTTCCTCTCTATGTATGTACAAATCAATTTTTAAAATGCCATGGTTAGTTAGTATAAGTTATTTAATTTAGTCCCATTGAAGTGCAAGGAAGTATTGTACAGGGCGTACTTTGTACCTACTCTCACATATGCAGCAGAAACGTGAACAGTGACTGTAAGAGAAACTAGGAAAGTGGAGGCCATGAGAATAATTTTGTGAGGATCATGTTAGCTGTCACAAGGAGAAACAAGATTAGAAATGAAGTTATCTGGGAAAGCGTGAGGGTACAGGTAGTATAATATGAGATATTAGAGGAAGCAAGAATGAGATGGTATGGGTATTTAATGAGGATGGGAAAAAAGAGCATGCTGAAGAAAATGTAAGAAAAAGACCGTGGGAGGGGCAGATAACAAAGTGTTAAAGTGAGAGGAGAAGAAGGGAAGAAGTTAAAAGAGGTAGAGTGGTTGAAAGATAGAGGCATATTACTAAACTGACCCGACCACAGGCTCAAAACAGTTGATGATGATTTAATTTAGATGATATCGGCAGTTTCACTTATAAATCATTTGGTAACTAACAAATTCGTAGAATAAATATTAAATTCCACATTAATTACATAGCAAAGTTTTAACTCAGTTTGACCGGAAAAGCTATTCAATATTGTGGTCCATTTTTGATTATACTCGATTAAAGTTGCAATGCCATTACGTGGCAATGATAATTAAAATAGCTAAATAGATAATTTAATAATTGAATAACCCTTATTTTTACAAGGTCCCTTTCCAAAATTATTATTTCTGTTAAGTTAAAAAAAATTACACTGAGAAAATATTCTATTGATTGTTTATGAACCCAAGATATTAAAAACTTGTATTAATATATTCAACTACAAAAACTAGCATATTTAAGTTACTATTTAGTTATAGAATATGTTGATTAACCTGTCTATAATCAGTATACATTTCAATAAATATTTTATCAAACCTACCACATTTAATAAAACAAAAGCATTTACTATTTAAAATTGTCTATTGAAATATTATATTAACCATTTTATTTTTCATTTTAAAGTATGAACGTCAACTTTTATAAGAATTGAATTGAAATACATTTCATAGTAAGATAATGTCTAGCAAGAGCCTATACAATGTGCATGCACAACTATACATGGACGAATGGATTTGAAATAGAAGTGATCATGCGTGATTATTACACTAAAGACTAATAAACTAAATATGAAACATTTCTAATTGTTAGTGATTCTTACATTTACTTAAGAGGGTAAATAAAGCTACAAAAAACATATTTTGTGGAAATGTACCACAGTAACCAAACTTTTATAAAAACTTTTTTTTAAATTGTACTAAAATGTTTTTATAAAAGATTTTTTTTATATTCTATGTATGTATTATTTTTAAATCATGTTTTTTAAAGTGTTATTTCTATTTTAAAAACCAATATTTCCATATTTTAAACTTTTTTCAAAATTATTTACTATTATAACAATGAGTATTATTCTTATTTAAGAACATGTGGTGTTTTCATATATATATTCTTAAAATTTTAAAATTATGAATATACTCTAACTTGACTCAAACTCAGGAGCGTTTTTGAAACTCTCTACTCTAGTTTGACTCGAATAAAAAAAAAAGCTAAAGCTAGCAGATACCTAATTTATAGGTATAGAATAATATTATCTGATACAAAAATTTTAATAACATGTACTTATTTAAGGCTGTACTATAACATGATTAGGTGTTTGATTTCTTACATATAAACACCTTATACTATCTAAATACCTAATATGTCTGTGATTATTATGCTCTAGACAGTAAAATATGTTGGTAATGAGTGACTTTAAGCATGGAATTTATCTTGGAAAGTTCAATGGTTAAGCGGTAGAGCTTTGACATGCTAGGCCAGGGGCCCCTGGTTTGATCCCTGTGTCCAGACATATTTCAACTACAGTAGAGCCTCATTAATTTGAGTCGTGATATTTTTAACTTCTGTAAAATTTGAATTAGGGATCCATCTTACATATATATCATACTGGCCCAAATATAGTTCAGTGTATTGCTCCTAAAAATGTCCTTCCGAAAACTGTACCCGTGTAAATGCATCCTAACATTTTTCACTGATAAAAAAAGAAGTCAAATGCCTACTGTGCTGGCCAGCATAAACTGTGACCTACCCCCAACATTATCCCACACAAATAACACACAGAGGTAAGTACAAGAGTTATAAATTTATTTCCAGAAAAACATGATACAACTCAACGAGGGAGAGGCGCTTAAGAGTAATAGTGTTAACCATAAGCCAGATGGGCTATAAGGCACAAGGATCACCGCCAAGGCCAGATGGGCACTAAAACAATAACAAACACTGTGCGGCTCCTTATACTTTAGACGTTCCAGAATGGCATTAAAGATCTAACAAATTGATCTCCTGTTACACAATAATAAATGTCTATTAACATGGGCAGAGAGCCAACCCCCGCTCAAAGTTCAAACATTTGGTGAGTCAAGAGCTCAAGTCCCTAACCTAAACGATGATAGTGACATTAATGTAATATTTGACATAAAATAAAGTCCAAGCGTAAGTAAGAATACCTAAATGATTTAATAACAAACAAGACGCCGTCAGTGGATATAAGCACTGGGTGTTCCGCGGCCCCACATTTAACAACCATATAAAAATATACACCAGCAAAGAAACAACAATAAACTAGCCTAACATTAACACCCAACAAAGTGTCCATACTACAATTAATCTCTCCGCCGGCTCATGGCCCCACATTTAACCAACCTTGGTAGGAAATCAAGGCGGCAAATATAAATTATTTACTGAAATTAAAGATACAAAAATATTAATGAAGACCAAGTAGTTATTAAGTAAACATTGCCTTAAGGGTAAAGACTGACATATCTGATCGTCGCAATAAATATTAGCCGTAGATATATAAATTGAATTTTGAAAGATAGAAGTTTTAAAGCCAAAATGAATTTAGAAAACAGCGACGACCCTACATAATAGTTAGGCTATTTACCTTGAAAGCCCAGAGTCTAATGTGTCCCCCTACTCTGGGCTCCAACCATTATATATCCTGCGGTAAACATGTGTTCTCAGTACGCGGAGTAAGGGGTGGGGGGTTGTTCCAGAACATACCCGAAAGCCTACAAGCATCGGTCGCGAGCACAAATACAGTCCATGGAAGTTTTTAGAACGAGCCTGGCAGCTCGCACCCCTCGCAGTTCGCTTGTCTCTTGTTTACTCGGAAGAAATGGAGGGGGGAGCCCTCCCAACACGGCCAGCGGCGATCCTCGAACTCCGGTTCAGTTGAATGTGGATTTTGTGGTGGAGTGCAGCTCGGGTTTATTGTATACGAGTTGGAACGAGTCAACTGGGGAAGAATCTTCTGTGCTTCTGATATTAAAACCACCCATGGCAGATCCATAAGTGAGTGATCTAGTTGAAACAAAGGCTTTATTGGTCTCAAGTAAACAAGGGAATGAGAAGAAGCTACTCTATTAATTTTAAACTAACAGCAATATCAGAGGCTTAAAAACAACGTACAGGGTGCTAACATATTTGCTGTTTCCTAGGATATTAGATTTTGGAGAAGAAAAAATAAATTAGTAGTTTCTGCACATCAAGACAAGCATTCAGAGGGCCTAGTAAAATGTGGTCACATTTGTTGAGTTTTTTACCTCATCGTATATTCGAGGCCAATACGGTAATTTTTCATAGCACCAAAATGAGTAATAAATAATAATGATGCTAAAAACTTGACAATCCTTGAAACACAACTTCATGGATGTAAAGATTCTAATAAAACTGAGATTTACAAATGGATTAGGGGTGATGAATAATTGTGTTTATTTAGGAAACTGATTTTGTATTATGTATTTAAAAGCAATATAAAATACTTTTTACTTAAAAGTAGGCAAGTCTTTATTTACCTTGTTATTCAGTGTAATTTGAGTTCAATATTTGGAGGTGGGTCTGGCCCTGATTTAACTCAAAACTATCTAGACACTTGTATATTTATTATAAATATCCTTTTGTGCCAATTAACCTTAAAACTACTCAGTTTAAGGGAGCAGAATGATTATATATTTACAAGGAATTCAACATCTACATACTTAGAATCTTTAACCATTGTTAAAGATTACTACCCCTTATTGCCCCCAGCCTAGATATAAACCCCACATAGGTAAGGCCTAGATTTGTAACTACTTTACAAAGCAAGCTTGCAAAATACAAGCACCGATTATTCATTATACGTGAATTAACCATTTAAATAAGTGTGATTCTGTAACCTGATTGAGTGGCTGCATGATCTAAGCCGCTGCTTTTACAATAGAATAGGTTTCCGAAAAAAAAAAAAAGTTCAAATCCTGGTCGGGTGTAATAAGAGTGGTTTTTCCTAAATTGATTTCCATCGCCTTCATAGCAATGCAGGTAACCAACCTTTAAATTCAACCTTTCTCATCCCTAATTTGTAATTAGTACAAAATACATATAACCTGAACAAGTAGTAAAACGTGGTACTAGAAAACTAGTTTTCATTTGTATTTTATTATTATTATTATTCGATAATTACACAATCTAAAGAGCTTGAGCTCACTTAAAGGATAGTGGATTTATAAGAATGAAATTTTACATTGGTTTAAAAGATTTAAAAAGACAAGATAATATATGATAAAGAGAGCACATTTTTTTTCTTTGCAAACATTTGATCATGAAATAAAAGCAAATCAAAACAAAAAATATACAAAACATAATAGCAGTACAGTGTGAAATATAAGATAATTTGAAACAATAATGAAAATTAATCAGTATTATAATAATAGACAAGACATGTAGGTATGTATGTTCAGGGAAATAATAGATTCTAAAGTGTTTACTGAGAAACAAATGATAAATGTGATTAGGGTTTTAAAGACAAGGAGATATGAAGAAAATTAAATAAAATAGTTTACACTACTGTGGGCCCAATTTTTATTACAAATGAAGGAGAGGGGGACAAGAAATTGAAATAATTTGTAATGTTTTTTTTTAAATTTTTTCAGTTCCAGTAAGCAAGAGATATCTGTCGGAATAATTTACATTATATAACTTATTCATTTTATTTAAAGTTAAATTTGTTCCGTAGTTTACAGTATTAAAAATTTATGATATATTTTAAATAGAGGTTATGTGGTATAGAGCACTATGCTAAATCATGGTTTAAATTAGGAGGGATAGCCAGCACACTTACCTAGGTGATACTGGAGTAGAAATTGTTTAGATATAACACTAAAAACACATAAACACATTTTTAAGGACAAGCTTTCACTGTCACAGACAGCTTCATCAGGTCAGGAGAGTAGACTGATGCTTTTGGTTGAACTGTAAGGTTGACTGTTTTCAGTTATGACATCCCTGTATAGATGGCAGCACTATGAATAATGTTATATTGAATGTAATCATTGAATAGATAGCAACACTATGAATAATGTTATATTGAATCTAATAATAAGTGTGCTGGTAGGAAGGAGAGGAATAATCTAAGGTTGATGTTGGGGGCTTGTCTGGATTTGATGATATATTGCTGGGCCAGTTCCCATATCCTTAATTGTGAAGGGTAGCATATTGCTTTGTTCAGGGATTTGACCACCTTGGTTGTGTAACAGTTATTTAAGTCACGATTATGGTGTTTCGGCATGTGCTGCTACAGGCTTCTCTTTATTTTTCATTTTTGTGTCATGTCGATGACCATTCAACCCGCCAATCTACGCAACTTACATGTAAAACCCAAAAAAATGCCGGACCCCACTATTCAACCCGAACCCAAAAAAATATCAGGTTCCTTTCCCTGCAACCGCACCCCCTGCAAAACCTGCACAATACATAAACCAACAAATTCATCCTCCAGCAACATAACTAAAATAAATTATCCTATAAAAGGCCACCATACTTGTGATTCTGAAAAC